>PISX010001668.1:112510-186526 GCA_004024625.1 Mellivora capensis | reverse complement strand
ATTTTTTGATGTGATTATCTGTTTTGCATGTGTTGAGTTTGAGAAGTTCTTTATAGATCCTGGATATCAACCTTTTGTCTGTACTGTCATTTGCAAATATCTTCTCCCATTCCGTGGGTTGCCTCTTTGTTTTGTTGACTGTCTCCTTTGCTGTGCAGAAGCTTTTGATCTTGATGAAGTCCCAAAAGTTCATTTTTTCCTCACTTGCCACATGTTAATAGCATCTTCCCAACCTGCCTTGTCAGATGATTAGAAATTTAAAAAAATCAAGATACTTTCAGAGGCAAAATTATAAGTATCATTATTTTAATTTCTCAAAATGACTTTAGTTTGCTGATAGTTCCAAAGAATAGCAAGAATGAACAAAAAACTCCACAGCAAGTGATCATACCAATAATTGCTGGTAGAAGTTCTCATCTCATTCTAAGGATTAGGAAAATCATATTAAAGACTTTTTTTTTTCCTCTAAAGCTGAGAAAATAATGTCTCAGTATTAGCAAGAAATAGATCTTAATAAGGAAAGGATAAATTTTTTAAAACTATCTCTCATTTTTATTTGGGCCATTTTTTAAATTAAAGATCAGATGAAAATTAAAAATCTTTGTGAAATCAATTATAATTGGTTTTTAAATGGGATTCTGCGCTTAGAAGAAAACAAGGAAAACTTTAGTTATTGAAGTATCAGCTGGATTGCTGTTACTCAGAGACCCCTAATGTAGTACTTTAACTAAGATAGTTTATCTCTTACACAAATAGCAATCCAGAGACGGGCCGATAGTCCAGGCTGGCAAACCAGCTGAGCTTACAAATTCATTCAGGGATTCGTATTTCTTCTATCTTGGTGCTCTGCCATTTCTTAGGATAACAATTCCCCAAATTTTTGTCCTCAGAATGCTTTACATTTTTGGAAAATTACTGAGACTCCAAAGAGCTTTTGTTTGTATGCATCATATCTATCAGTATTTAGCACCTGCGAAATGAAAACTAAGAAATGTTTTAAGTATTTAATTCTTTGAAAAATAACATTATATTCTTTTCCTATTTCTGCTGTAACAAATTACGGCAAAGTAGGGACTTAATACATTTACTTTCTTATAGTTCTGGAAGCCATGAGTAAAATGGACATCTTGGCTGGGCAGCATTACTTCTGGAAGCTTCTAAGGAGAATCCATCCCCTTGCCTTTTGCAGCTTCAGAGGCTGCCTGCCTCACGTGGATGATGGCTTTTCCTCCATTTACAAGGTACATCACTGCAATCTCCAGTCCCTTCATTACATCTCCTTTCCTTGCTCCTGGGCCTCCTGTCTCCCTCATGTAAGTACCCTAGTGATTACGTGGTGCCCATCCATATAACCACAGCCTCTCCCAATCTCAAGATCCTTAATTCAATCACATCTGTGAAGTCGGCTCTAAAGGAACCTACGTACAGGTTCCAGCGTATTATGGAGTAGCTATCTTTAGGCAGCCATTATTCAGCTTACCACAGACAATGAAATCATCGTTTTTAACATAAATAAGATAGATTTTAATGAAAAATAAGTGTATTTTCCAAAACTCAAAGTAAAGTTTAGTGAGAAGAATATCATTATTTTACATTTTGCCAATCTCTTCGATGAGAGATCTGCTTAGCAGAAACCTACTGGATTCTCATATCTGCTTTGGCACTCAGTCTGTTGTAATGTGTTATGTTGGCTGAAGTTTATGAAAAAAATCCATTTTCACAGTCCTATAACTGTAAAAAGGAGAAGCATTTTAAAAGACCTCTCAAATAATTATGGGTAGGTTTATTTAATACTACACCACAACTTGACAAGTGGTATTTTATTAAAGGTTGGCTGCAATATGGAGCCCAAAACAGTATTAATGTAGTTTTCATACTCTTGTCACATGAAAATCCACTGTTCCAGCTCTCACCTCGATATTTTTCGACATGAATGATTTCATAACATCATAAATTCATCATTTGGCAAATATCGGTTCACTGAATTGTGCGTATCTTTTGACTATTAGAACATTTTATTACACAACATTAGACAACATTTATGAATATCACGACCAAATCTCATTAGAAAATTCTTTAAACATTAGGAAGCTATCACAGAGGCAGATATAACTTTTCCAATTCTCTTTTTTTTTTTCTTTAAAACTTGAATCTTATCTCTGGCAACAAACACTGTCAGTTGTTTTTTCTTGAAGCAATAAGCTTCCTTCATTCATCTTCAAGAAAATGTCTGCCAAGTACCCAAGTCTGAATAACCATGGTTTGCCAGTTGTTTTTCCAAGTAAAAATGGTGTGACATTAGAAAAAAAAAGTGAATGGTTCAGTTCTCAACTCAACAGTTGCAGAAGTGATTTGCTTCAAGACAATCCTACCCCAGCATGTACAGGTATGTTGGGCATACTTTTCATTTCCTCACACATACTATTAAACTTAACTCATGAACTCAAGGTCTTTGATTTAACAATATTCATTGCTGTGTGTGACTGCTTCATCAAGGATGCCACATCCACAATCCAGCGTCAGGAAAGAAGGAGAGCAGAATTGGAGGGCAAGCGATTCCTTTTTGGAGATGGGATAGAGCAGTGGTCCATATGACTTCCACTCAAGTTCCATCAGTGAGAACTTAGTCACATGACCAAACCTAGTTGCCATGAGGACATGACATGCGGCCTCCAGCTTCGCAACCCTGCGTGTAGGAAAACTGGATTATTATTAAGGAGAGAACAAATGTTTAGGGAACGAGGAACCTTCTGCTACATGAATCCCATTAAACAGTATTGTTTACGTTGCCATTTAACTAACTTCCCACCTACTTATTTTAGGGTGTGCCCATCTTTAAAAGGACCATAGGTTTTCCAAGTAGTTCATTTTAGGAGTCAGGTTCTGTGGACAAACATCCATTAAAATGGTGCAAATCCGAGATTGAAAATAGTAATATTAACACAAAAGAGACATCATTAGAACTAGGATGAGGTCCTAGCTGTGGCTCTGTGGTGGTAAGGAGGAGCATAATGTGGGTAGCAAAGTACATTGTCCTGTAGGTGGAACCAAACTGAAATAAGCAGTGGAATAATTTTAAAGAGAAAAATTAAATGTCTATGGATCTCTTTCTTATGCTCTCCTCCCATTTCAAGACAGGAGCGTTTGCAGTAATGGAAGAAGTATGGCTTTATGCGAGACGAAGTTTAAGTTGTCCTCTCAGGTGCCACATTTGAAAATGGTGATAAATAATATCCATCTCATACTAATATTGGGATTGACTCAATGAGATAACCTACATTAATACACTTCCCACAGGATCCTTAACAAAAACAACAAAACCATGGTTGAAATCATGAGGCAATAAGTAATTTTCCTGGTTAGGGGCCAAAGCTAAAGGTATTGAATTATCTCTGGTTGTCTACTTTTAATCGTGCCATTTAATGGTCAAAGTCAATTCACAATAGGACTAGTCTTTAAAATATCCCAAAACAGGAGCACTGGGTGGTTCAGTTAATTGGCTGCCTTTGGCTCAGGTCATGATCCCGGATCCTGGGATCGAGCCCCACATCTGAGGGTCCTGAGATAGAGCTCCACATCTGGCTTCCCACTTAGGGGTGTAGTCTGCTTCAGCTCCTCCCCCTACTTGTGCACACATACTCCCTCTCTTTCTCTCAAATAATAAATAAAATCTTAAAAATAACATAAAATATCCCAAAATAATTAGGTGAACAATAGGACAATTTCCAAGGTCAAAATTCCCTATATCACAGAGTGTACTACACCCTTGATTTTTCTGAATCCAGTGCTTTTATACATATGTTTTAATAGCTTCTTCCCATCTACATGAAAGGATCTATTTAGATCATATCAGTTAATGCACTCCAGTCTCTCCTCACAGGGGTAGGGGCAGGAATGAGAATCAAGATGGTAACCAGTTAAAAACAGATAAGGGATCTTAACCAAGGGCTCCTAACATGATCTGGTCCCTGAGAAGGTAAATTCTAGTGTCCCCATCATTTACTGATCAGGAGTCTGTGTGCTTTCTGGCTTCTTTTCAGCCGGATGGGGGGCCCAGGGTGGCCTTAACATATCCTTATCCTCTGCCATCCTCAACCCTAGGCAGGTGCTCTGCCTTTTGTTAGTGAAAGTGTCTACCACCTGTTCAGTAGTTTCCAAACACTGTGAACCTTTGAGAACGAAGATGAATTTTTTTTCTCAATCGCTTGGTTGGTCTGGAGATTAATCAGTGAGAGACTGAATGCTTTGATTACATAAGAGAAACAAAGCTTTCAGTGAACTTGAATGCAGGGATTTAAGGCCACTTCCCATTAGGACTCTGGTAGGGGCAAAGAGAGCAAGGGCACACAGAGGGCGCAAATGAAGCCCTGTCATTCCGCAGGGTGCAGGGACACTGAGCGTGAAGGGAAGGAGTGCAGTCCTGAGCCTCACAGCCTGCGCCACAAGCATGCCCAAGTACATCAAAAAGAAGACGGAACAGGAGAGGACAAAGGGCCAACCAGACCGTGATGGTGCAGAAAACAAACATGATTAGGCCGAGTTAACCCTGACGGCCTCAGAATGAAAAAACAGGCCATGGAGTTCTGTCAATCATGTAGTGATTCATCCTAATCATTAATAGCAGGATGAAATGACTGCATCTAATGTGCTACATTTTTTAGAACAAATCTCCACCAGCTACATAAAAGCTCAAAAATAGTTTCTCCTTCTTATAAGGAAAAAACAAACGACAACAACAACAACAAAAACCATACCAGAGAGTGGAAATGGCTAGCCATCTTAATTTATACATGATGACATGGGCTGGAACTCAGATATGCCTCAACATCATGCAGCACAACCCTCCTTCACAGACTTCTTTTCTGGAGGCCCCAGCCCCACTCCTTGGGTGGGATGGAGGTTTGAGGCAAAGTTGCGGCCCCACCAGCTCCACACAAATTCACAGAGTTGACAGAGGCAACAATTACCACCAACCCCTGCTAAAAAGCCCTCAGGAGCCCACACGTGTTGGGAGCCAGGCATGCTCGGGGGTGTTGAAGTCCTAGGTAGTAACAGGATGCCTAGCACTTACAACATTATCCACTGAGCCTTTCTTAAAAATGTTGAAGCATGCCCTGGTCACCAACGGAGAGCTTAGAAGAGTCTAAGTCACTTGTGCAATGATGATAGTGCTCCTTATCCCATAATCCAGTAAATAAAAATAAACAGTATAAAATCAAAGTTTCTAAAAGCAGAGATGGAAAGTCAGAGCATATTAGGAGAGCATAAATAATTTAGAAGTATTTACTATTTCTAACATTTTTTTCAGCAAAGTTTTAAGGGAAAGTCATACTTCACAATAATTACATACTTCAGGGTTGATTTATGTTTTCTTAATATCACCCTCTCTACTTCTCCTTTATTTGGAGAATATATCCAGGTGGTTTTAAAACATTACAGCAAAACAAAAGATGCTTGCTTCTCCTCTGCCTGGGTTGAAAATTTTCCAACTTTTCTCTTTTTTCCATTGTTTGCTTTAAAAATAACACTTTTTATAGAAAACAGAAAATTAAAGGCTAGGAATTCTAAAGCAATTCTGAATCTACCAGACAAACACTGATTTGTAGCAATTTTTAGGTTGGTTTTTTCCTTCCTCCTAAACAGTTACATTCTCTGGAAATGTGGATCCTACAACGACTTTCTATTCTTATTCTCCCAGGTGTTCATTTCTCTGATTAGAGATCAAAATGCTTATTCTGTTCAGCCCATTGCTGTCAAATTATTGGTACTCAAAAGCTTATTATTCACAAGTCATGCAGGGAGACCTACTTCATTTTTATCATACCTGAAATGGGAATCACATAGTTTAAATGAAATTTTCATCAAGATTAGTGATTAAGTCAACATGTAATTATTTTGGATCTCAAAACTTTTTTCTTTTCTTCTGAAACACAGTACAATCTGTCCCTACCCTATGGAAATTGTGATGCCACTGAAATCATAGTTCAACAACTTGCTTCCTATAGATGGCCCCATTTCCATGTCTCCCAGAGTCCTTGCAGGAAGGCTCCACCAAGTCCAGGTCTAGAGACTTTCCCACAGCTACACCCCCACTTGGAATGCAGTAAGCACCCAGTTGATGTTGGCCATTACTATTATAGTCATAATTATTAGGTTTAAAATGCTAACACGATCCCGTGTCTTTAAGGCCTAAAGCTAGAAAGCCTGCTGTCTTAGTCAGCTCTGGATGCTATAACCAAGCACCATAGGCTGGGTGGCTCAAGCAATACTTCTTTCTCACAGCTCTGGAAGCTGGGAAATGCAAGACCAATACCCTGGCAGCTGGTGGGGAGAAAATGACAGGAAGCAAGTCCCCTGATATCTCTCTTCTTATCAGGGCTCCAATCTCATGACCTCATCTAAACTTCATTCCCTTCCAAATGTCCCATCTCCAGATATCATCACATTGGGAATTAGAGATTGGACACATGAATATGGGATGGGGGGCACAATTCAGTGCATAGAATTCAGCCCCTGCTCTTCCCAAATTCATGTCCTCTCATGTGAAATGCACTCATTTCATCCCAAAAGCCCCAGAAGACTTAACTCATTCCAGGAGCCCCTTTAAGCCTAGGATCCAAAGCCTCATTTAAATATCATCTGAGTCACATATGGAGGAGACTTGAGATTGGATCCTTGAGGCAAAGTTCCTCTCCAGCTGTGAACCTGTGAAACCAGACAAATCACATGCCCCCCAAATACAAAGGTGGGGTAGGTATAGGACAGAAATTCCCATTTCAAAGGGGGAAACAGAACCAAGGGAGATGGATCCCAAACAAGGTAAATTCCATTAGATCTTAATGCTCAGGAAATCCTCTTTGGGTCAGTGCTTTGCCTTCTAGGCCCACGGAGTGACAGCACTACCTCACAGCAATGCTGAGACAGTGGGGTGAGATGCCCTGCCCCCAGGCTCCCTGCAGCATGAGCCCAAGCTTTCTCTAAGAGGTCCCTCCCCTGTGGCACTGGGTGTGGGGGTCCCAACCGCTGATCTGACAGTCAGAATCCAGGCTGACATATCAGTGGGTGCTTATTGGGATAGTATTTTGATCCATATTTCTATTCTTTTCAAAGTGGGTTCTGATTTATCTCCATTGGCCTAAACTTGAACAGTGGGAATTTCAAGTTCACCTGCAAGGAGAAACTATACCCTGGTAAATGTTCCAGATGTTGAGGAAAAATCAGAAAGGGCAAAGGTTGGTAACCCACCATCATCTTTAGGTTTCATACAACATTTGACAGCCCCTTGCTTGGCAGAGGAGTACAAATGCCTATCCTAAAACATTGCTCAGTCTGTAAGGGACAATACTTACTTTCATCCTTTGCTTTCCATAGCCTAGAACATAGAACTGCTACCTGTTTTGTCTTCTCTACCTGATAATAAATATACCCCATAGTAATATTTGTCTCTCAGGCAGAATACAGCAAACATTTTTATTTTTTAAAAAAATTTTAAGGTTTTATTTATTAGTTGACAGAGAGAGAGAGCACAAACAGGGAGAGCACAAACAGAGGGAGAGGGAGAAGCAGCCTCCCTGTTGAGCAAGAAGCCCAATGTGGGACTCGATACTGGGACCTTAAGATCATGACCTGAGCCAAAGGCAGACGCCTAACCAACTGAGCCACCACCCTGGAGCCCCTACATCAAACATTTTTAATCCTTCTCTTTGACATGTACCATATACCTAATGAATAATTAAGTCATGATTCACAATTGGCCAGTTTTTCTTTGCTTTTCAGACCTCAAAGGGAGAAGGTGAGGCTGGTGGGAAATGTCCACCTAAATGATCTTATCACTCATATGTGTTTTTGCTAGAGAATTTCATTCTTCAGCTGTGATAAGAGAAGGCCCAATCTTCAGCTTCAAAGCCTTCAAGTCTTTAACAAATCCTTGCTCACTTCAACCCATAATTCTGAATTCCACCTGTACCTGTTCACTCATCTGAGTCGGGCCAACATACAGTGACTTCAGCCTGCTGAAGGCAAGGCTGAAGTCAAGGCTGCCCGCTCCTACTGAGCAAAGTTATGCAAGTGGAAGCCAGATTTCCCAAGGTCAAAACACAGACTTTCTATAGCCGCACAGGGTACGAGTGCATAGGGAAATTGAGTAGGTTCAGTTTATGATAAAATCTGTAGGACGTGCTCTTTACTAAATATTTTGTTCCATAACTTGGTTTTTAATAGCAAGAGACTAAGCAAAAACAATCATTAGAGCACACATCAATTCCTCAACACATCAATTCCATTCTTTAAGGAAAAAGTTAAGTGACTGAATTGAATCCAATTACAGAGTCTAGTAAAACAAAGCATACTTTAGAAATGTGTTGCAGACATTCATTTAGTATTAATTATGGACATATTTGGCCTTCAATAGGTCATGTTCAGTATTTAATTATTTTGTGAGATGTTAGGATCTGATTTAACTTCCCTCATTTAGTTCCTTTAATCCATTGTTCTTCGTAGGAAAAAATATGTGTTCAGTGCGCATGAAGAGGATTAAATTAAATTGTCTGCAAATTCACATTGGCCTCAGGCCTCCCGGTCACCCTCTGGTAGGGGATCCCTGTAGGGGATGGTGTTGGCACTTGTTTGCCAGGGAACTATTCTAGAGCTAGGCCAAAGGCACAACACATAACCTGCCACCTCCTTAGATAAGTGGACGATTGGCACAGGCCTCAGTGTTGTCCCTTAGGAGTAAAGAACGAGTACCTTCCCATAGGATCGTCATGCAGAGTAAATGCATCTATTCACAGGAAGTGCTTAGAACAGTGCCTGGCACCTGGGAGGCCTTTAGCGAGCAGCAGTTTATTATTTAGTTAATACTGTTGCTGCTTCTCTTATTGCCTCCTCCTATGAAAGGACAGTTAGGGAAGCAGATCTTTATTTATCTTTGACACTTGCTGGAACTGGCAAGGCCACACCCAAGGGGAATGAGCCTCAGTAGAACACTTGATATTTTTACGATCGATTTCATGTAGAGATCTCAAAGAAAGCTCTTTCTTGGAACACCCAGTACGTGACTGAATAAAGGTAGCACATACAGAGATCACTGCATCAAATTCAGAACAAACTTTTCTCTGTACAACTAAGAAAAAAATATTTCAAGGCTGGGGTTTGGTTCTAAACGGAGGATTTTGAAGAGAAGGAAATATGGGGAGAAAGAAAACAGATGTAAATTTAGGGAAGGAGGAATTTACATCATCGGTGATGGTATCTTTTTGATAGAACAAGTCCGGGCATATTGCATCCCATTCATTCCCATTCTGAATTTTCCCAGAAGATCATTCAGAAAGGCTAAGTCCGATTCTACTGTCTTCTCAAAATAATTGTGTTCATCAAACCATGTATCCCAATGTTTACTAAATCCGTGTTCAGTCACTTCATTAGTCAGGAGATCCCATTTTCTCACCCACTCTTTCCCACCACCCCAATATAAAAACCTTTCCATATAGCTTGCTAAAGCCTAACATTCCATTAACAGAGGGGAGAGCCTTCCATTTGGCAAAAAAGCCCCGTGCATGGTATTCAAGTGCCTCTGATCCCCTCTAACTTTAAAATTCAAAATAAATTATGCACTGCTGAGCTCAGATTGTTTCCAGAAACTGGCAGTGGAGAACAGGTGCTATGGGACTAAGGGGTGACAGAGGAGGAGAAATGCAACCCAGAGGGGGTAATGGGTGAGTAACAATTAATAATAAGGGCTGGGGGCCCAAAGACCAGTGTGTCTTCGTTAAGGATGTTCAAGATGCTGAGGTATAAAGCCAGGATTAAATTAGATTTGTGTGTAAGTTAAGAGAATTGCATTTGGTTTTCCATCCTCTAGGGACAAAATGGGTACAAGAGGGGAGAGTTCCAGTAATTCCACAGGGAGAGGGAACTGTGTCCGGAGAGCAGATCTTGCTGGTCATCAGTCCACAAGAGTCAACAGAAATGAGGCTTCTGAACCCTCTTTCTTAAACCAAGCTCCCAGAGTCAATCCCACAGCCTCCCTTCATTAGGTGACTAATAGAAATTGATTCTCTCTCAACCCTACTCAAATATAAACTTACTCTTGGAAAGAACAAATGGGGCTTGCTGCAGCTTGTTCTTCTAGAATCAGTAAGAACAAAGGATTTCCCTCATTCTTCCCCCCCTCCACCCCCACACTGTACTTCACCTCATTAACTAAAGCAAACTGCATTTGGCCACCCACAAATGTTGGAACCACTTGGCAGGCAGTCCAGTATTGGTATGTCTGCCATGAGGAGGTTCTTTCGTCAATATGTGTTAGAGTCCCAGTTAATATCCATGCAATGTTCAATTAATATTTTTAATATTTAATTTATTATTTAATTTTTAATTTATTTTTTATTTAATTCATTAATATTTCCTACTAATCCCAAGAATATCTGTGGTTTTAATGTTTTCAGACTTCTTTTATAGCTAGTTTTTTCATTCCATAAAAAATGTTTTGAATGTTTTTAATTTAATTCCAGTATAGTCAACATAGTGTGTTTTAGCTGTACGATATAGGGATTGACCACTTCCATACAATACCCAGTGCTCCTTAAGACAAGTGCACTCCTTAATCCCCACACCTATTTCCCCCGTGTCCTCACCCACCTCCCCTCTGGCAACCATCAGTTTGTCCTCTATAGTTAAGAGTCTATTTCTTGGGGGTGCCTGGGTGGCTCAGTGGGTTAAAGCCTCTGCCTTCGGCTCAGGTCATAATCCCGGGGTCCTGGGATCGAGCCCCGCATTGGGCTCTCTGCTCAGCAGGGAGCCTGCTTCTTCCTCTCTCTCTGCCTTCCTCTCTGCCTACTCGTGATTTCTGTCTGTCAAATAAATAAAATCTTAAAAAAAAAAAAGAGTCTATTTCTTGATTTGTCTCTTTCTGTCTCTCTTTTTGTTCATTTGTTTTGTCTCTTAATTTCCACATATGAATGAAATCATGTAGTATCTGTGTTTCTCTGATTGACTTATTTTGCTTAGCATTATCCTCTCTAGCTCCATCCATATTGTTGCAAATGGCAAGATTTCATTCTTTTTTATGGCTGAATAATATTCCATTATCTTCTTTATTCATTCATCTGGCACTGGATACTTGGCCTCCTTCCATAATTTGACTGTTGTAAATGGTGCTGCTATAAATGTAGGGTTGCATATGTCCCTTCTAATTAGTCTTTTTATATCCTTTGGATCAATACCCAGTATGCAATTCCTGGATCATAGGCTAGTTCTGTTTTTAACTTTTTGAGAAACTTCTGTATTTTTTTCCACAGTGGCTATACATTCCCACCAGTAGGCCTGAGGGTTCCTTTTCCTCCACGTCCTCAGCAACACTTGTTGTTTCATCCCTTCAAAATGTAGTATCAGTGTGTTGGGCGAGGAAACACCCCTCTAGTGCAGAAGAGCATACCATACCCCAGCCTACAGAACCAGGGGTGAAAAGGAACAGGAAAATGATTGCATTTCTGGTCCAATGCCAAGGAAGAGGAGATGTGAAGCAAAAGTTGCGGTAAGGTAAGGCCTTAGGACCATACATTGGGCCTTTGAAAGACAGGGTGTGAACCTCTGGTGAACAAATTGAATCTTCATTAAGAAGCCTCAGCTAATGAGCAATAATACCTTAAGCTCAAATTTTCAAGCCCAGCAAGATCTGCCAGGGAGGTATGATTTCTCCAGTGTTACATATGAATAAACCCCAGGGGTCAGGAGATGGAGTGATTCCCTTAAAGTCACATGGCTGTTATGTGCCAGAAGCCCGATCTGAGCTGAGGCCAGACCAGTTGAAAAGGTGGGCTTTATCCACTGCACTGTGTTGTTGAAGCAAAAACTTGGCTTCTCTGGTGAGTCAGTTGGGCTTCCTTTAGGTGGCAGACATTCCAATTCTATATTCATCATCCCATATTTTATGATATTCCTCAACTTAGTCAACTTGCACATGGACTGCATGGAAATGTTTCTTCTACGAGGCTGTTGTAAATAAAAGAGTCTGCGGTGCTTATCTTGTTATTTGCTGGCGGACTATAAATAGATCCCCATTGAGTTGCAAATGTAATGCCACGTTCTAGAAACAATGTGGAAATATGGTAATGCGTGGGGTTTCCACATTGTTGCCTTTATCCCCATTCCTAAGTGTTCCTCCAGACGAGCGCCAGGCGAGGGTGGGCTCATGGTAATGAGCCGACCACGGGAATATCTTCTGTGACACACTAATTGAGTTCGTTATGGCTTCTTAACCTTCTTCTCCCAGTGGCTCCAAGTAGGAAGCTGGGCTGGGGCAGGAAGGGCCCCAAAGAGCCAGTAGGTTCTTCACATGAGGAAGCAGCAGCCCTCTTTTGATGCAGTGAGCTAACAGAGCCTCGGTGACTGGATTAGAGAATTTAAACCTTAGTAACATGGCCTTTTATTTCTTTAAAAACACAACACCCATCTGTTGGCCTCATGCACAGGCAGCTGCACTAGGGCCTGAGTATCAACATTCTTAATGTCAAGAGGTTGTAAAATTTTGCTTTTGTGACAAGAAGTCTTCAGGGCCATAATTAACAGAGTAGGGAATTTCAACCCAAATATTATAACTTCTTTAAAACTATGCCATCTGCTAGCCTTATGTCCTCAACTGAGCTTGAGTCCTTGAAAACAGCAGGAAAAAAGAAATCACAAAACTTAATTTTTATTTCAGTAGGGTTGATCTGGGGAGGGGGGCATGCAGGATGGTGAGAACGGAAGGGTGGGCATTGTTCACAATGTACAAAGGAAGTGAACAGAACTCTTGAAGTTGGACTTGCATTCTGCTTTTTAAATTTTTCTTGCTAGAAGTAGGGTTATAGGTTTGGATTTACTGTGATACTATTAACAAAGTTTATGCTTTTATTATTGCTGCTGTTTCCTTCTTCCCTTTCTCCCCCTTCACCTCATTTCTTTCCAGCCTTCCCCAGGTTTGCAAAGCAGCTGTGTTTTCCGTGTGTCATGTGGTAATGTGCGTAAGCCTCACACTGACACTTCTTTTGGCCAAGGTGGGAGGAAGTTCCAATAAAATGTCAAAAGTATAGAGTCTAGCATTGTTACATGGGTATCCTTCCAGTCTTTTTTTCTGCATGCCTGGCTTTTTTCTTTCTTCCGGCATTGAGATCCTACCAGAAGCATTTCTTAAGCCCCTATGGCAGCAACTAAGGATATAAAGATGCATAAGACATAGTCTCAGCCCCAGTGATAAACCATATAATAGTTAAACAGATTATTTCAACCCAGGATGATAATGCTACAATGTAGGAGGCCTCAGAAGTCAGTAAACCAAAGAGCCTCTGAGTCCAGGATAAGCAATTCAAGAAAGACTGCCCAGAAGAGGTGTCACCTGAACCAAAGGATTTGGAGTTGGTTTGGTGACAAAGGGTCAAGAGGACATGGCAGATCAAAGGAAGAAGTGGACCCTAGAGTTGCAGCGAATTGACAGCTGCTCAGATTTGCGAGAGCAGGAAAGGCCACGTCGGAAGCTCTGAGACAGCAGAGGCCAGGTCTAGAGAGCTGTGCTGAAGAGCTTCGATGTTATCCTTTAGAAAACAGAAGCATTTTAATCGGCCTAAAATTGCCATTTAGAGAGATGACGCCAGAGGCAGTGTGAAGTTTGAATTTGAGAGAGAACGCACCAGAGCCTGCAAGACCAGTCCAGAGAGATGAGAACTAATTCAGATGGGCAGCGAATAAGAGAAGAGAAGAAAATCCAGGCTGTTTGGTGGGTTTAGTGGACTTGGTGATTATCGTTTGCAGGTGGGAGTTGTGAGAGAGAGAGCGTTCTCTCTAGATCACCACCTGAGGGAGGCAATAATGACCTAATTAATTCATTTAAGCAAAGCAGGACATGGAGTTTGTATGGATACAGGGAAGGGAGGCAAAAGCTGAGGTCAGTTGTCTAGGTTTCATGTGTAGGGTCTAATACGCACAAGGTCGGAAGAAATGCTGCTTACGTTCAGAAAGAGGATGAGGCACAGAGGTACACATGTAGACTCTTATCTGCGTGGCAGTGACAACCAGGACATCGGGGGAAAGAACCCAGAGTGTACAGAGGGAGAAGAATTGCAGACAGCGCACCCCAGCCTCGCTCTCCAGAAGCCTCCCCAGTGTCAAATGCCGTGGTCACCATGTTGAAGGGTCTCCCTGAACCCGTTTAGTCGTAAATCAAGATGTACCCACGCTCAAAGCACAAGAGACAACTTGTGAGTCGACCTTTGCTCTAAGGTTATTCCCACTGGTTTAACTACTCGCATGAGTCATCTGTCTGTTCATCAAATCTCTGTTAAGCACCACAAGGCAGGCAACACTTCAAGACACTGTGGGTGATGATGTGAATGTAACAGTTTTTAATATATTAAAATATCCCTGTACCAGATGGCATAAAAAACAGTGGTTTTCAGCTAGGGTGATTTTGCCTCCCGGGAGATGTTTGACAATATCTGGAGATGTTTCTGGTTGTCACGGCTGAGGACGAAGTGACAATGGAACCTCGTGGATAGAAACCAGAGAGACAGTTACACCTTCTACAATGCACAGCACAGCTCCCAAAAACAAAGAATCATTGGTCCCCAAATGTCAAACACTCAGACCCTTGGTGCGTAGTCACTGTTACGAGCCCCCTTTACGAGTTTCCCCTCCCTCCTCTGCCTCTTGCTTGGCTCACCACCACTCCTCCCACCTTCTCAGGATCCCACAACCCAAGGGTTCACATCTGTCGCTAAAGGGCCCTGCTGGACTTTGTTCAGCTTTATGGCTCAGGTCTATTCTGATTGGTCAGTATCCTAGACTTATCAGTGGTTAAATATTTGGAATATTTTATAAATATTTATAAAATATGGTCTTGTCAATAAGTTTACCTAAATCATCTTAGTGATGATACTGACTGGGGTTGCTTCCTTTAAGAAAGATCAAACCTTCTACTAAATAGTATGTATCACCAGAAAAGAGATTTAATGCACCCAGCAACTTGTGAGGAGTTGGAAACACATCAATTAGGCAGACATGATGGCACAAGACAAAATAATAACATGTTTATTGCTAACTCAATGGAAAATCAGGAATAACTTTGAGAAGTTTAGAAGGAAATGACCTGGGCCTATATAGTTTCTTCCAAAGCATATTAAAGTCTGAAGATCTAAACAATGTTCAAAAAGACATTCAGACTTTAATATGCTTTGGAAGAAACTGTATAGGAAGAAACTATCAATATAGCATATGATAACAGGAAAGAAATTTCCTTAAACAGTTGTTGAGTTGGTAATTTTCCATCCTTAACCATTTATATAAATTGCATTAAATGTGTAGTACAAATACCATTGGGATAGGTAGCACATTTTTTTAAAGCTTTCATATAAACACTTTGAAAAATGAACTATCCCAAAGAAATGACATAGCCAAGGAAGTCTGTTTTGAATATGTTGTTTCTTTCAGAACATCTTCGCATGGTGACATGGTTAGTTACTAAAGATAAACAAATAATTAATCAGCCACCTACAGTGTTACTTTCTGTTCTGTGTTACTGGGAGTTAAATAACTGAATTATGCTTATTAAAATGCACTGTAAATTGGAGAACTGGTTTTGTAAAGACATATAATTTTCTTGGTCATACAACTTAAAACAGAGTAGCACGCCTGTCAATTTAACAGCCCTCAAAGTTCCCCTCCGGTTCACCAGGGAATCCAAGAGCTTAATAGGTGACATTAGCATGAAAGAAGTCTCCCCCACCAAGGATTTCAGGATTTTTTTTACCAACGATGTTGTAACTATACATTGCTCACGTAATGTGTAAGCCAGTGCTGCCTTCACTGTGTTCTTCTATTCCTTCTGTGATGTTAATTCTCTGTAGGAAAATGCTATCACAAAAAAATGAGGTTGGACCATCTTCCACATAAGATTTCAGCTGACGCTTGCCTCCAAGTATCATTCAAGAATTGACATTAAAGGGACACCTGGGTGGCTCAGTTGATTAAAGCAGCTGCCTTGGGCTCAGGTCATGATCCCAGCGTCCTGGGATCGAGTCCCACATTGGGCTCCTTGCTTGGCAGGGAGTCTGCTTCTCCCTCTGCCTCTGCCTGCCACTCTGCCTGTGCTCGCTCTCTCTCTCTCTCCCTCTCTCTCTGACAAATAAATTTTTTAAAAAATTTAAAAAAAAAAGAATTGACATTAAGGGGACACCTGGGTGGCTCAGTCGATTAAGTGTCTGCCTTCAGCCTGGGTCATGATCCCACGGTCCAAAGATCAAGTCCCACATCAGGCTCCTTGCTCAGTGAGGAGCCTGCTTCTCCCTTTGCCTGCCATTCCTCCTACTTGTGCTCTCTTTCTCTCTCTCTCTCTCAGTCTCTCTCTCTCTCTGACAAATAAATAAGTAAGCAAAATCTTAAAAGAATTGACATTAAAAATCAAAGGAGATAACAGAACCAAAGTGCTTTCACAAGCATGAAATAAAAAGTTGCAAAAAGCGTCCTCTCATTGTGGCTCATCCACAGGGGACTGGATGCCAGTGAGGTGGTGACTTTCTCAAAGTTAGAGACACTGTTTCTTTTACTCCAGGTGCACCTGGTGCTAGCCACAGGGGCAGCTGCCTAGAAAGCCATCATCTCTTGCGGCGCCTGGGTGGCTCAGTGGGTTAAGCGGCTGCCTTTGGCTTGGTTCATGATCCCAGGGTCCTGGAATCGAGCTTTACTTTGGGCTTCCTGCTCAGTGGGGAGCCTGCTTCTCCCTTTTCCCCTCTGCCTGCCATTCCCCCTGTTTTCACTCTCTCCGTCAAATAAATAAATAAAACCTTAAAAAAAAAAAAAAGAAAGCAATCATCTCTAGAAATCAGCTCATGCAGCCAGTCACTGATGCTTTCTTAAAAAAAAATAGTCACAGTCGATGCTCACCCATGATTGTTAACAGAAACCAAAAAAAAAAAAAAAAAAAAAAAAGTGTATAAAGTGAGAAACAAAGTATCTTCACTCTCACTGTCACTGAGGAAATCAAATCTTTAGAACAGCGCAGGTTTGGTTCGGCACAAGAAAAGCCCCAAAGAACCAGATATGCATTGCCCTTATGATAATAACATGATTTCTATGTTGCCATCTGAAATCCCACCTGCTAGAATGGCCTTTGATTTGGCCGCTTTTTTCCTCAAGAAGCAAATCTTCATGGTATCTTTAATTCAGTGTTGACTCACGGCATACCTGTATTATGTGCAAGGTTCTGTTCTAGACCACAAATGGTCTGGCATTTCAAACTTTCTTGTGGATGCCGGGATGTGCCTCATAGGGCCAAAATGCATTGTGTGTGGTCTAAAGGACAATGAACCTGGACCCCAGGCTCTATCCCAGGGTGCCTCCATGAGAGCTGACCCCGCTCTTGAGACACACTAAAGGTTCAGAGTCACTAGGAATAAAGAGGCCCAGAGTAAATACTTACTAAATACTTGTTACATGAATGAGTTTCATCTTTTTAAATTTAGAGAACTTTCACTTATTTTTTAAGACATCTTAGACCTAATACATTCTATTGATTCACGTGATTCCCCTGAAATTTTAAGACATTTACTTTTGTACACACGCGTGCACACAAATCCAGATGGAAGAGAATCTATTTTGTGAAATGCTCTTATTGTGTCTTACAAATGAGGGTTTGTATTGAGATGCAAAATTTTTATAATGGTTAGAGAAATCCAATTTTTTTAATGTTTCAGAGCTTCAAAAGACTTCAAATGTCTAATCCTTTGAGTCTCAACTACTAAAAATGAACAATACCATGCATGAAAAGTCAATGACTGGATAGTTCTGTGAGAATAAAAATTGGAGCACCCCTAAACTTTCATTGTTCAGCATCTACTGAGAATCTGTTTTATCAGATTTTTATTCTCTTTAATTCTATTTCTACATCTGTCGAGTACAAATAATAAAACTACTTGTGGTATAAGTTTGTGGTTTGGAGTAAATGAAACAGTGCATGCAAAGGAGTGAGTACATTTTTTAAGCTAGATTTTATTCGAATTTTTAATTGCTTTTAGAGGAAGAAAAACTTTTTCTTTTAAAGATTTTTTAAAAATTTATTTATTTGACAGCAAGAGAGAACACAAGTAGGCAGAGAGACAGGAAGAGAGAGAGGGGAATCAGGCTCCCCACCGAGCAGGGAGCCCAATGAAGGGCTTGATCCCAGGCCCCTGGGATCATGACCTGAGCCAGAGGCAGAGGCTTAACCCACTGAGCCACCCAGGCGCCCCGGAAGACAAACTTTTAAAATGATAGTGGTAAGCATTGTTAATGATTTTGTGAAATTTCCCCTTTTTTACAGATTAGTAGTGAGAAGCTCTTGAAAATATTCACATACTTTGACCCAACAACTCCAGGATAAAATTATTTTCTAAGGAAACATCTAAGGTCTACATAAGAATGTTGAAATTAGGGGTGCCTGGGTGGCTCAGTGGGTTAAAGCCTCTGCCTTCGGCTCAGGTCATGATCCCAGGGTCCTGGGATCGAGCCCCAAATCGGGCTCTCTGCTCAGCAGGGAGCCTGCTTCCTCCTCTCTCTCTGCCTGCCTCTGTGCCTACTTGTGATCTCTGTCTGTCAAATAAATAAATAAAATCTTAAAAAAAAAAAGAATGTTGAAATTAGTATTAGTTGTAAAGACAAATTGTAAATAATCTAAATTCCCAACCTTAAAGAAAACTTAATTCAATTATATGAGGAATGAATATGAGAAATTAAACATTAGGGAAATTGGATTTCTCTAACCATTATAAAAACTTTGCACTCAATACAAATCATCATTGGTAAGATACAATAAGAGCATTTCTACAAAACAGATTCCTTGAGGAATGAGGAATTTATTCACAAATTGAATTTTAAAGCTTGGAAGGACCCCAGACCTCTTTGGTTTAGAAATGAGAAAATTAAGCCTCAGAGAGAGTAAACTGAAGAAAGTCACAAGCTTGTCAGGGCAAAATCCAGAATCAAAACTTGGGTCTCAAGACATCCAGTTCAGGGCTATTTCCATAGAATTATACTAGAGTATGAACTAAACAAACTCTGAAATAATAAATAGTAAATTTTGTGTCATAAAAACCCACCATAAACTTCTACCCTTAAGCTAAGCCACTCAACAACAATAACAACAACAAAATATATCTTATTTTGGATTGTAATACCAGCCTCAACAGTGACTAATTTGATTTATTTTCCAGATTAGTTACCATAGGCGCTTTTCCACAGGCTTTCTCATGGAAGTAGGAGCTAAATATGAACACTCATTAATCTTTTTCTTATATCTGAGAAGGAGTTTTAATAGAACCACTAGCTCTCCCATCAAACATCTTGAATTCTTTTGCACTGTCTTCTCATCACTGAGATCGTGAGTCCTTGAGAATGACCTGCTGCCCGACCCCCAGAGAGCTGTCACAGGAAGTGGGCAAGCACCTGGGGACAGTGGGGGGAGGACAGGGGTGCTGTTTCAGCTTCTCTACACTTGCCTCTCCTTACTTCCAAGGCCCTCTCTACCCAAATGATTCCCAAAGCTAGATGGTTCCTTGGAATCAACTGGGGAGTCTGTATGTTTGTTTAAAAAAACTTGTTCATGTATTTTAATTTTTTAGCCTTTTATTATAGACATTTACAAATGTGCACAAAAGGAGAGACTGCAATAGAATGAATGCCCTGTGTTCCCACCTTGGTTCAACAAGCCAGCCACATTTTGTCCATATTTTCTTATTTATCTTTCCCCATTTCTTTTTGCCCTCTTCTGGATTTTTTAAAAGCAAATTCCAGTCACCATATCATTTCACCCACAGAGACAGTTACATATACCTAGCAGATAAGGACTTTCTAAAAAACAAAAAACCAAAAAACATAATCATGGTTTCATGCTCACACTTGACAAATTATCAGCAAAGCCTTAATATCATCCAACACCCACTTTGTGTTCGATTTTCCCGGATTTTTTTTAAAGATGTATTTTAAAGTTGGTTTGTTGGGATCAAAATCCAAATAAGATCCTCAGATGGTATTTGGTTGACGTGTTTTCTAAGACTCTTTGGGTATGTACTATCTTCCTGTCCCCACTCTCGTTTTCTTTATGCCATTTGTTTGTTGAAAAATGGGTTTTTCCATCTTTGAAGATTTCCCTTATTCTCAATTTGGCAGATTTCATCCTCAAAGTATCAGTTTATATGTTCTTCTTTCCCTCGTGTTTCTTATAAATTGGTGGATCAAAATGCTTAATTAGATTCAGGTTCAATTTTTGAGACACAAATACTACATAGGAGATACTTAATATCTGGTTGTCTGTTCTGCTCCATTTTTAGTGATAAGACTGATCCATGGGTTCAGATACTATCAGGCTGCTCCGTCCCTTATAAAGTTTCCCCTTTAAGTTTCTACCTAATGATTTCAGGAGCCTGTGTTTTTTACTGCCTAGATCCATTTTATTAAAGTTTGCAAAATGAACATGTTCAAATTCTATTGTTTTTTCTGCATTTGGTTTATTAGTTAATGAATTCCCTTATTTATTTTCAGTTTTATTGAGACATAAGTGACATATCGCACCGAATAAATTTGAAATGTACAGCATAATGACTTGACAGGCTTGTATTGCAAAATGACATGCATTTACCACAGTAACTCTCATCCAAACTCATTACCTCACATATTTACAATTTTTTTCTTCTTGCGATGAGAGCTTTTAGGATCTACCTCTCAACAACTTTCAGCTGTACTACATAGCAGCATTAACTGTAGTCACCTTGTTCCTTATGTCCCCAGTTCTTATTTATCTCACAACTGTGGTTTTACCTTTGACCAACCTCACCCACTCCCACCACCCCCTACCCCTGCCTCTAATAACCCCAATTAATTTTTTTGGGCATCACTGTTAACTTGGGAATTTTTATTTTATATACTTGATGTGTTGCAATCCATTGTTCTTCTTTTTGCTGCTGAAACTATCATGTCTTTGGCCAACAGACTCTCTTCAGTTGGCCCCTGTGTCCTTTTGGCAAGACCTGGCTGTGGCAGCCTCCTTACTTTCTGAAACAAGATGCCCCAGAATCATCTTCTCTGCTGCCGGCCCTGTAGATCTGGTGTAGCAGACCCCGCTTATGTGCCTCCCTGGATTTGCTTGGCTGTAAGGTTTTGGCTCAGTGCTACTGAAGATGGTCCAAGAAAGCCAAGCCAGCATTAAAGCGCCCAGAGTCTCCAGTGAGGACAGGCACGGTAAGTTTCATCACCAGCTGCATGGTGGAGGCCCGTCGCTGCCTCCTTGGGCTCACTGCAGCAGCTGCTTCCAGTCCTCCGGAGTCACTCGGGGCACGACCCCACAGCGCCTCACCTCATGCCTCAGGCCGCATGCCTCAACCCTCCCACCTGGACTTTCTCGGTCCTCACTCAAGTGCCCCTGCTCACTTAGCCGGCCTTGAGGCTGCCGGCTTCACACAGTGGTGCAGTAAACTGCACCTGCTCACGAGTTTGCCTTGTGTCCTGCGGCTCTGCTACCCAGGCTCCTTGAAGGGCCTTGGTAAGAGAACCATGAACTCAGGGGAACTGTGACCAACCCAAGAAGGGAGAAGGGAAGGAGTTGGCAAATTCCTTACCCTTCCTCATTGACATTGTTCCAAGATGCAATAGTTCCATATGACCTCTCAGAAGCCATCCCTCATGACCAGACAACCAGCTGTGTTTTCTAGTAGAACTGAGGCTAATTGGTGATATACTATCTTGTACTTACTTCCCTCTTTTTTCTGCTTCTTCTCTGTTTTATTTTTATGCTTGCTTCCCTGGGTTGCAACACTTACACACATCAAGAGTTAGCATATAGGGACGCCTGGGTGGCTCAGTTGGTTAAGCAGCTGCCTTCGGCTCAGGTCATGATCCCAGCGTCCTGGGATCGAGTCCCACATCGGGCTCCTTGCTCCGCAGGGAGCCTGCTTCTCCCTCTGCCTCTGCCTGCCACTCTGTCTGCCTGTGCTCCTCTCTCTCCCTCTCTCTCTGACAAATAAATAAATAAAATCTTAAAAAAAAAAAAGAGTTAGCATATAGGTTTGAATGATAAAAACATATTAATATTTTAATAAATGCAAGCAAAGCATTGTCAGCTAAGAGCACAGAGATCTTTAAAAGAAAACCAGTAAAATGTTATCATTACAATATTTCAGTTTTAAAGATCCCAGTTGCCGAAATAATGTTCTCCCAGGCTTTGCATCTCCACATCCCACACCTTGAGTCGGAGTTGTGGTGCATACTTTGGGTACAAGGCATTCACACCCAGGGAACACAAATACTCTTAGCACAGCTGTGAGGAAATCTTTTATACATGACAACTTGTAAATGAAACTCAAAATCCAAGGCTCAGTAGGGTAACTCTGTAACTGGGTTGCTCTCCTCCCTTATAAGTTTACAATACTTGTGCAAATCAATTTTTATATAATGTTATTACTTTTGTTAATACTTTTGCATTTCCTGCTTTGCTGTTTTTAACACCTGCTTACTGCTTTATAGAACAGATAAAATGGACAGTATCCAGCAGTGAGGAGCAAATCCAGAAGAGAAACTCAGTTGCTAGAGACTTGGGGGATTGTGATCCCTTGAAGGTAACAGTAATTGTAGGAAGATTTTAAAAAGAAAGAAAAAAAAAACAAAGATTCTCTGCCTTATATTTGGAAAATCCAGATTTGGTAGGATCCGAGGTGGGGCCTGGAAAATTGTGCTTCCCGGGAGCTCTCCGGATTATTCTGACATGTTGCGGGGTTTTTTTTTTTGTTTTGTTTTCTTTTTTGAAGATTTTATTTATTTATTTGACAGAGATCACAAGTAGGCAGAGAGGCAGGGAAGTAGGCTCCCTTCTGAGCCGAGAGCCCGAGGCAGGACTCGATCCCAGGACTCTGGAATCATGACCCAAGCCAAAGGCAGAGGCCTTAACCCACTGAGCCACCCAGCCACCCATGCTGCAGGGTTCTGAAGGCAAAGCTATACCCCCTGCCTCCTGAAGGGAAAGGAAGGAGTGGCTGAAGGAGTGGGTGAGAAATAATCACACCCACCCCAGGAGTTCTCTTTTCTCGTCTTCACTTAAAACAAAATGAGGGGAAATTGGGCTTCCAGTGCAATCTCTCAAAGCCCAGCCGAGCATTTCTACTGAATTCAAATCAAATCAAATTTTCCAACCAAGTAAGTGAAACGGCATTCAAGAAAGAGGAAATAACAGGTCCTGAATGCTCATTGACACGCCACAGCTTGGTTTCTGTCCATGTTTAACGTACGAGGCCCAACCTGCAAATAGTCTGAACCGCTTATTTCTATTGTGTCGGGGGTTTTTTTGTTTGTTTTTTTTGTTTTTTTTTTTTTTTTTTTTTTTTTTTTTTTTTTTTTTGTATTGTGTCGTTTTTTTAATCTGAGAATCTCAAAATCCCAGCCTCACTCATCAACCACACGCCTAAAGCTGCTGGACCCAAGGAGCTGTCAATAAAACAGCACTAACAGAAGCGCTTTTCTTTAAAAGATACTTTTTGTTGTGCCGAACAACTCCAATCACAAAGCAAAGCAGGTAGAACAGTGTATCTGCTATATTTGACATTTATTCTGCCTTTTTTTTTTTTTTGAGGAACAAAACTTTATAGATCCAGGAGAAGCTCTCTATTCTTTACCCCTCAATATCTTTCTATTCACTCTTCTCTGAGAAGTAACCAATTTTCTGAATTTGGAATTTATTATTCTAGTCACCTTACACTAGTTTCACTACAGATATATCTATAAGGAACATGTAATCTTATTTGGCATTTTCTAAAATTTCTATAAATTATATTATGCTGTATGTAGCTTTGTGCAGGGTGGCTTTTTTTTTTAACCTTGTTTTTAAGATTTATATATTTGTAGAGAAGGTGATTGTTCATTCAATTTAACTTTTACTCCACTCTAAATATTCTACAATTTATTTATTCTTTTTAAAGAATCGTTAGACCATTTCCAAATGCCCCTGTTAAAACAACGCCACAACAAACGGGTACGCATTGGTCAGCTTTTGTTGGGATAACAACCCCCAAATCTCAGAGGCTCATAACACAAAACACTTATTTTTCTATCAGTGAGACAGCGGTCTGGCTCCAGCTCCGTTCTAAGACTGGGGCAAGAGAGCCCGCAGAAAAGGAAGAGGAGGGGCGCCTGGGTGGCTCAGTGGGTTAAAGCCTCTGCCTTCAGCTCAGGTCATGATCTCAGGGTCCTGGGATCGAGCACCGCATCGGGCTCTCGGCTCAGCGGGGAGCCTGCTTCCCCCTCTCTCTGTGCCTGCTGCTCTGCTCGGACTAGTTGTGATCTCTGTGATCTCTGTGATCTCTGTCGAGTAAATAAAATCTTTAAAAAAAAAAAAAAAAGGAAGAGGAAAACAAGGGGCGGAAGAGGAAAACAAGGGGCGGGGCTCGCTCCCCTCTCTGAGCATGCGTACTCCCTTTCCTGCGCTCCCAGCTTGAGCGAGCAGCCTCCGCACGGGGAGGGGAGGGCCTCCGTGGGATCCGTGGGATGGAAATGCAGATTCTCAGGCCAAGACCCCACCTACTGAATGGAAGATCTGTGGTATGGAAGATCTGTGGTCTGGCTGTGGTCTGGCAATCTGTGTTTCAATCAGCTCGTCCTGGCTCTGATGCCTGATAAAGTTTGAGAACCACCAGCACAGAACAATAAAGAATTACCAGTAATTAGAGAATTACCAGTAATTAAATTCCTAGAGGAGTTTCTCTTTAATTTCCTTAGGGTATGTGAATGGATGGGTGTTTATTAAACAAATGGGATTCTCTTTCACATTATGGGTTACATTAACAAGTATTCAAATTGTATAAACTATGAAACATGAAGAGAAACCAAGAGATGGTACACTATTTATCGACATATTTATAAATAATCTTGATTGATGCCATAACGGAGTGTATTGCTGTTGATTTATAGGAAGGTTCTACTTTGATTTATGCTTTTGTTTTATTACAACTGACCTTTGTGTGATCCCATTTTGTGAGGAAGTTCTTTGGATCAGAGTACTACAATATTGGTCTCTAAATGAATACTTCTACCAGAGTTCATTTTCTGGCCAATTTGCATCCAAATGGCCCTATCTGAAATACTGATAACAGGGCTAAAGATAGTTTAAAGACCCAAATCTTTGGAAGAAAGCATATTAGAGTTCAGCATGAAGAGTTGTATTATGCTAGGAGATAAAATTCCCTATATAACAATTTCCTAATCCATGCTTTTTAAAGATACAAAACAGACTTTTAGGTTATTGCTCAAATAAATAGAATTTGAATACATTTTCCAACAGTTAATAGATAACAAATACATTTTAAAAGGGAGAAAGTGGAAACCTATATTTGAGGACATGCTACGTTTCAGACTTTTTCAGGTACTTACACATGTTATTTCAATAATCTATTGGCTAAATATTATCATGTAAGTGTTTAGATAGGAAAACTAAGGCTCCGAGCCGTGAAATAACTTGTCTCCAGTTACAAGCAGCAGCCTAAATCCCATGTTCTTTCCTCTGTATCACTTGTATACTTAAGCAAAAACAATTTTTCCATGAACTTTCAAGGAATAATGACTGGGTAAATGTGTTAAAAAGGGGGTTTTCGCACATGGAAAGTGCAGCACGAATTTAGCCAACCAAAGGGTCAAATCTGAGCCTAAAATAAAGGTAATTGGTAGGTAAGTTCATAAAATGTGTAAAAACATTCACCACTTTTTAAAGTTGAATGAAAAACGTTCAAATTAGCTCTCCACGTTTAGCTATGGAATCTTGTCCAAGAGTGAATTAGGGCATGCCAAGATAATGATCACAGTAGCATAATTTGCTATGAAAAAGCTGCATAATGAAAAAAGCCAAGGATTCGTGGCCACTCTCCTGGATGGTATGTCTGCCTTGTCCTTTCTCAAGAAGTATCAACGATCAGAGTCACTGTGTCCTCTGCACGAGGCCTGTCTGAGACAGCACCGGGAAAGCGGATACTCAGCAATCTAAACACTGCTGTTATTAATAAGACTCTTGCTTCCCATGGCGAGTTGTGAAACTGAAGTTGGACAGACTAAAGGGTTAAAATAAAATGCAATACCAAATAGAAGTTGCCTTTAAAATGGAATTCAAAAACGATCTTTTTGTCCATTTCCAAAGAACATTAAACTTACAAAGAAAGAGTTTCAGGGCATCCTGAAGATTTTCAGAAATGGGTTTACTTGAATTGGCAGACTGAAGTCTACCAAAAAGTTAGCACTCTTAACAGAAACACTTAATACTTTTAAAACATGCACTAAAATAAAAACACTATTAAAAAATACTGTTAAGGGGCGCCTGGGTGGCTCAGTGGGTTAAAGCCTCTGTCTTCGGCTCAGGTCATGATCCCAGGGTCCTGGGATCGAGCCCCACATTGGGCTCTCTGCTCGGCAGGGAGCCTGCTTCCCCCTCTCTCTCTGCCTGCTTGTGATCTCTGTCTGTCAAATAAATAAATAAAATCTTAAAAAAAAATACTCTTAAAAAAAATCACTATTCAATAGGAAGTATCCAGACCTGAAGGTAGTCCAGAATACATTCCCATAGCTAAACCTGTCCGAAATACATACACATAATATAAAGGCAAATTATATACATTTTTACTTAAACAAGACATTTCAGAAGTAGAACATTTCTGGGGAAATGGGTATCTTTATAAATGTATATACATAATATATAATACAATCTTTATATATTGTATAAGATATAACTTACATCTTTAGATATAATATATAATTTTAAATATATAGTTAATATATAATTATTATATATATTATAATATATAATTTTTAATATATAATCACATATATGACATGTAAATATCTTTATATATATTATATATCTCTCCTTTATTCCAGACAAAATTTAGAAACCTATATCTTCGTTGTCTCTTCACAGTGAAAATAAACAGACCACAGATGACAAATGCACAAGCTCAAAAAAGAAAAATAAAAAAACAGAGGTAGGCCAGTTACTTTAGCTTCTGTAGTCCAAGTATTCAATTCATTTCTAGAGCCTTTCATTTCATATCCAAGCAATATGATATCAGGGAGTCAGTGCCAAATGAAGCACAATGCAAATGCATTTTATGGCAGACTATTTTAATCAAAATGCACTTTACCTCAGTGAGTCATTAAATGACATGAGGCTTTCCAAAAAAAAAAAATCAAGAAATGTTAAAAATGAACAACTAGTAACTTTCATCAAACTAAAGATTGAGCAATGAGGTTTTTGGTAGGTTTTCTGCATAGGTGCTATGCACTGGGCAGTAAACATTAAATATTGAACCTCTAAAAGATCATACGTCCTCGGAGCTGACCAGATGGTACTGGTAGCAATCTTGGAATATTAGGCTATAAGTGATTTATGAGGTCATGACAAAACTACTTTTTCATAGGATCATTTCTAGTTATTATCTAAGATGTATAGGGCTTTAGAGAACCATTCCTTGAGCTCTCATAATGGTCTCCCAGACACAATGATGTCATCCACTCACACTGTTGGCTTGTTGCTTCTCGACGATGTACTGAAATGTAGAAGGGGGAGCTGAGGTCCCTGGAAGGCCCCTCTCCAATGGTAAATCCTGCTGTAAGATAAGAGGCATTTTTCTCCCCACTGTCACTATGTTTAGTAATAACCAGTTCATAAAATTAACATAGTAAATATCCAGGGCACCTGGGTGGCTTAGTTGGTTAAGGGTCTGCTTCAGTTCAGGTCATGATCCCAGGGTCTTGGAATAGAGCCCCGCATCGGGCTCCCTGCTCAGTGGAAAGCCTGCTTCAGTCTCTCTCCCTCTGCTCCTCCTTCCACTCTCTCTTTCTCTATCTCAACTAAAGAAATAAAATCTTTAAAAAAAAAATAGTAAACATCCAATAAGCTAGCAAGTTCTTCCTTGAACTGGAGCTACTATACTCTGGCCTGCCTCTGCCCTGTTATTGCAAGGAGAGTAATTATCACACACTGAAATTGTTTTGTTTTGTTTTTCCCACTCTCTATGAAATTTGGGGACGGTATGAGCTATAGAATTAGAGGATGATCCCATTAACACAACTCTCTTCAAGAGGATCCTTCAGTTCATTAATCTCCAATAAAGTAATCTATTTAGGACATTGTCGGAATAGCCTTGAGTCACTGAACACGATGGAGTAATGATCCCCTGAGACTCACCCCACATTAAATTAGTCTAGAGGGAATGTTTTTCTCCTGGTGTCTAAGCTTCCCTTCTAACCTCTTTTACCTCTGCAGTGTTGGAGAATTCCATAAATGTCGGTCAGCCAGACTCAGACTCCTGTTTCCTGACAGGATAGCAGAAAATTGGGACAAGAACCCCGAATGTGTGTTGCCTGTCTCTAGTCCCATCATCTCACCGTCAACTTTCACTTGCAGTTAGGGCTGCTAAATAGAGGACGTGAGTTGGCAGGAACCTAATGTCTTTCATTTGCCCCTCTACCTGCTACCCTTCTACACTTGGCTCCCTGTCTTGGAGATCGGGCCTTGTGGATTATATCAATGGCCTCCCTTGCTCTTTGGTTTCCATCTGAGGAGCTCAGATGGAAATTAGGGGAGGGAGGCTATGAAGTCAGGGTACTTGTTCCCGTTTCCCTTCCTGTGTGGTTACCTTGGGTTGCCTGTGTCCTTCAAAGGCAAGTCACTTCTTTCTCAAGGTGGCTAAACCTGACTCTTGTCTTCCTGTTTTCTAGGAACACCCCCCCTTCCCTCCTCCCTTCAGGCTATATTATATTACAAATTAATAGTAATCAAAATACTATGGTACTTGCACAAAAACAGACCAATGGAACAGAACAGAAAGCCCGGAAAGAAACCCAAGCACACAGTGTTAGCTCTTTTTTATTAATTTTATTTTTAAGCAATCTCCATAGCCAACATGGGGCTCGAGCCCACAGCCCTGAGATCCAGAGTCACATGTTCGATTGACCCAGCCAGGTGCCGCAATGTTAACCAATTTTCAACATGGACATCTAAAATATACAGTGGGGTTTAAAAGAGAGTCTCTTCAGTAAATGGTGCTGAGAAAACTAAATATCTGTAAGCAAAAGAATGAAATTAGATCTTATCTTTTATCAAACACAAAAATGTACTCCAGATGGGTTGAACACTTAAACATAAGACCCGGGATGGGTCAAACTCCTTGTAATATACGGGGGAATCTCTTTGACATTCTTATCTATGAATTTTTGGATATGACATGAAGAGTACAAGCAACAAAAGCAAAAATAAACAGGCTACATCAAACTAAAAAGCTTCTGCATGTCAAAGAAAACAACAAAATGAAAAGGCAGCCTAAAGAATGGGAGAAGATATTTGCCAGCCATATATCTGATAAGGGGTTAGTATCCAACATATATAAGGAACTCATACAACTGAATAGCCAGAAGAATAATAAGAAGAATAAGATGGTTAAAAAATGGACAGAAGACTTGAATAGACATTTTTTCAAAGAAGACATCCAGATGGCCAGCAGACACATGAAAACATGTTCAACATCACTCATCACCAGGGAAATGCAAATCAAAACCACAATGAGAGATCACTTCCCACTTGTTAGGATGGTCGTTATCAAAAAGACAGAAGATAAATGAAGTGAGCATGTGGAGAAAAAGAGGAGCCCTTGGTCACTGTTGGTGGGAATGTAAATTGGTACAGCCACTATGGAAAACAGTATGGAGGTTTCTCTCTGTAACAATTAAAAATAGAACCACCGTATGATTCAGCAATCCCTCTTCTAGGCAGATAGCCAAAGGAAATTAAACCAATGCCTCGAAGGGATATCTGCATGCCCATGTTTACTGCAACATTATTTGCAACAGCCAAGATATGGAACAGCTTTAGTCTCCATTGATAGGTAGATAAATGGATAAAGAAATGGTGGTTTACATATATAGGAATATTATTCAGCCTTTAAAAAGGAGATCCTGCCATTTGCAACAACACAGATGAACCTGGAAGATAGTATGCTAAGTGAAATAAACCAGACACAGAAAGAAAAATACTGTATGATCTCACTTAGGTGTGGAATCTACAAAAAGTCGAAATTATAGAAGCAGAGTAGAACAATAGTTAGCAGGTGTGGGGAGATGAGGAAATGGGGAGATATTCGTCAAAGGGTACAAAGTTTAAGTTTGTAGGATGAATAAATTCTAGATATCTACTGTACACCGGGATGACTACAGCTAATAGTACTGTATTGTACAGCAGAAATCTGCTCGGACAGTAGATCTCAGAAGGTGCTCTTAGCACACACACCAAAAAAAAGGTAATTATATGAGGAGATGGCTAATTTTTTAAAAAAGATTTTATTTATTTATTTGACAGAGATAACAAGTAGTCAAGAGAGGCAGGCAGGGAGAGAGAGGAGGAAGCAGGCTCTCCGCAGAGCAGGGAGCCCGATGTGGGGCTCGATCCCAGGACCCTGAGACCATGACCTGAGCCAAAGGCAGAGGCTTTAACCCACTGAGCCACCCAGGCGCCCCTATTTTTTTTTCTCTTTAAGATTTTATTTGAGAGAGACAGCACAAAAGCGTGCGCTTGAGGGGGGCAGGGGAGAGCGGAAGGAGAGGTAGAAGCAGACTCCCCATGGAGCAGGGACCCACGCAGGGCTCCATCCCTAGACTCCAGGATCATGACCTGAGCCGAAGGCAGACACTTAAGCCACTGAGCCACCCAGGCGCCCCGAGGAGCTGGGTATGTTGATTAGTTTGACTTTAGTAATCCTTTTTCTATGTGCATGTATATTGAAGCATCATGTTGTAGACATATACAGCTTTTATTTAAAAAACAGATGTACAGTTGCTATTGGCTGCAGGATGCTGCTGTATCCGTTGTGATTCACGGTTCATGGTTCATGGTTCGCATGCTTTAACACATATTGGAATTACCTGGAAGGTTTATTAAAGGGGATTGCTTGGCCCACTGCCAGAGGTCTGGACTCAGCAGGTCTTGGGTGCAACCACACTTTGCATTTCTAAAAAATTCCCAGGTGATGTTGGTGCTGCTGGTAGGAGACCACATTTTGAGAATCACTGCTCTATACCGACACCTTTGTTTACAAAGAATATAGGCAAATGGTGTATGGTAATAGCTGCCAGGAAACCACGCCCAGGGTTGCCAACAGCTGGTTTGAGAGAGATAATTAATAGGCCTGCTTGTATCAGTTAGGGTCCCAACTGGAAACAGATGGCACACTTCAAATAAGATAATTCCCTACAGCCAATAAGTGAACGTGCAAAGCTTGTTAGGCCCTGAGGTTTTGTACCAAAGACCTAAGCACACAGGTTAAAAAACTGAACTCTGCTCATCTTTACACACACTCATTTAAAACAGCTGACACAAGGTCGAGTTATAAGGTTACATCTGTACTCTGGCTAGAAGACCAAGGTAGATATCCTAGCTGTATATTCTGCAACATTGTTTGTTTTTTTTCCCTAAGAGTAACTGGTAGCTTTGGCCTTTTGACCCCACTAATTCATCTTTACTCAAAGCATGACTTTTAAGATTTTTAGTGTCTAGGAAATCTTTTTGTGATGGGTCAGACTTTTATCTAGGTAGTCCTGTCTCCCTATTTCTAAGCTATGGCCCATTTCCATACTACCTAATCTAACAGCCTCTTCTCACTTCAACACATGTGCACAGGGTCATTTTATTTCTCTATATCTCTAAATTTGATGTTATACTCATTCTTGCTAACCTTCCATTTCTCCAAATACCTGTCAGAAGGTATTCATCAGACATGCTGATGGCTTTGGGTTACAGATGCTCTCTATGTAGCTCTGATTATTACAGCATTTTCCTTGGCTCATTTCATTTTGGCATTACGTATTTGTTTTTTAAGACTTTATTTATTTATTTGACAGACAAAGCTCACAAGTAGGAGGAGAGGCAGGCAGAGAGAGAGGAGGAAGCAGGCTGCCCGCTGAGCAGAGAGCCCGATGCGGGGCTCGATCCCAGGACCCTGAGATCATGACCTGAGCCGAAGGCAGAGGCTTTTTTTTTTTTTTTTAAGATTTTATTTACTTATTTGACAGAGATCTCAAGTACGTGGAGAGGCAGGCAGAGAGAGAGAGAGAGAGAGAGAGAAAGGAGGAAGCAGGCTTCCCACCGAGCAAAGAGCCTGATGCGGGGCTCGATCCCAGGACCCTGGGACCATGCCCTAAGCCAAAGGCAGAGGCTTTAACCCGCTGAGCCACTCAGGTGCCCTGGTATTACGTATTTTTAATAGTAATATATTTTTAAGAAGAGCTTCCATAAAATGTTTAAGTTAATAAACACAGAACAAATATAATCGTCCAGGAACCCATTCCTCTATCTCAGGACTAGAATATTCTGTACCAGAATATATCTCCCCATCTCATCCACCAGCCTTCTCTCAAGTAGCCATGAACATTTTTAAAAACAAATATGGTATATCTTCTACATGTTTTCCTAAGCAACATATTATTTAGCTTTGCTGGATTTTGAACAAATTTTCTGCAATTTCTATTTCTCCCTCCATATGCTCTAAAAATCATTCATGTTATTACAATAAATATTGTTACATGTAACAATAGCACATTCATTTTTCCCTGTGAAAATCCCTGTGAAGATGCTGCAAATTATTTTTTCATTAGCTTGTTGCATACTCTTACTGTGCGTACGGTTTCCAGTTTTTTGTCAGTATGAAAAAAACTGCTATAAATTTTGGGGGGCACCTGGCGGGCTTATTTGGTGGACCCTTCGACTCTTGATCTCAGGGTTGTGAGTTTGAGTCCCATGTGGGGTGTAGAGATTGTTTAAATATGAAATCTTTAAAAAAAAACTGCTGAAAATTTTCTTATACATATCTCTTGGGTGTGTGTTTTAGAGTGCCTTTGGGGTGTGTTAAACCTAGTGGTGGAATAGCTTAATTAGGAGAATATGTGTAGATTCATCTTAACAAGGCAAGACCCTATTGTTCTGCAACATACATGCACCAATTTAGAATGCACCAATTTAGAATCCTACCAGTATGGTAGGAGAGTTCCTGTTGAACCATAGCATCACCACCTCGGATACGATCAGATGTCTTAATTTTTGCCGATATGGTTTGTCTATAAGGGAATGACACTGAGGACTTAACTTATATTTCTCTAATAACGAATGCAAGTTTCTCTTCTTGTGCACCGTATTAGTTTCTGATGGCTGTCTTTTACAAATTACCATTACTGGGTGACTTGAAACAACAAAAATGTATTCTCCCATGGTTCTGGAGGCCAGAAGTCCAAAATCAAGGTGTCGGTCGAGTTGTGCTCCTTCTTATGGCTCTCAGGAAGGATTCTTCTTTGCACCTTCCAGTTTCTGGTGGCACCAGGCATTCCTCGGTTTGTGGCTGCATGGACCCAATCTCTGCCTTTGCCTTCCTGTGATCTTTTAGCTCCATGTGTCTCTCACCCGAATGTCTTATAAATCCACTGGCCACTGGATTTAGGCTCACCTGAATAATCAAGGATGATTGAAAGGATCAAGATTCTTAATTTTATTATATTGGCAAAGACTGTTTTTCCAAGTCACATTCACGGGTTTTAGGGATTAGGACATGGAAATATATTTTTTTAATATTTTATTTATTTATTTGACAGAGAGAGAGAGATCACAAGTAGGCAGAGAGACAGGCAAAGGGGCGGGGGGAGCAGGCTCCCTGCCGAGCAGAAAGCCTGATGCAGGGCTTAATTCGGGGCTTGATCCCAGGACCCTGAGATCATGACCTGAGCCGAAGGCAGAGGCTTAACCCACTGAGCCATCCAGGCACACCATACATGGAAAGATATTTTGCAAGCCACAATTTAACCCACTACATGTATAATCATTATTCATGTCTTCTTCCAAAGTACAGGTTTGTGATCATCCCCATTATTCTATGGAATCTTTTCTATTTTTCTATTGAGTCTTTTTGTTTTTGATTTGTAGGACTTCTTTATAGTAAAAATACTATTTTTTTTGTTAATTATATTTATTTAATGAACATTATCCCAACCCGTGGATTGCATTTACACTTTTTAAAATGATGTCTTTTGGGGGCACCTCAGTGGCTCAGTTGGTTGAGCATCTGACTTCATCTCAGGTCATGATCTCCTGGTCTTGGGATAGAGCCACATGTGGGGCTCCCCGCTCAGCAGGAAGTCTGCTTGTCCCTCTCCTTCTTCCCCTCCCTCATTCATGCCCCCCCAAATAAATCAATAAAATCCTTAAAAATAAATAAGTTGATAATAAAATGATGCCTCTTGGGGTGTCTGGGTGGTGTAGTCAGTTAAGCGTCAGACTCTTGGTTCTGGCTCAGGTTATGATCTCAGGGTCATGAGATTAAGCCCGGAGTTGGGCTTTGTGCTCTGCATGGAGTCTGCTTGAGATTTTCTCTCCCTATCCTTGTGCCCCTCCTGCTCGTAGTCTCTCTCTCTAAAGTAAATACATAAACTTAAATAAATAGATAAATAAATAAAGTGATGTCTTCTGATAAACAGAGGTTCTTAATTTTTATGAATTGAATTTTTCAGTCTTTTCTCTCATGGTCAGAACATCGTCTGTCTTGTCTGATAAATCCTTCCATAGTCCCAAATAATTTTTTTCTTATATTTTCTTCTAAATATTTTTAGTTGGCCTTAGAGCCTTACATTTTTAATTCATCAAGGGAAAACTTTTGTGCATAGGATAACCACTCGCCTTCATCCTGTCTCAGTGTCAGGAGTAGCCGTGGACTGCAAGCTTGAGGCTATAAGGCATGATCTGACATGAGAAGGGATTTTATATTAAGGATACAGTCAACATTTAAATGACATCAGCTTTATTACAGAGCACAATTCAACATATGTCATTTAGAAAGAATAAGAAAATCCAGGTGAACATTCCTGCCCTCCTAACAACATTACATGCATGGCGTCCTACAAGCCTCAACTAATACGATCTTGTATACACTTAAGTCTATCTCTGGTTAGATTTAACTATCATTGCAAGTAACTTACAGTAGTTGTTTTGGCATTTGGAGTCTCATAATTACCAAATGACCTCACTAAATAAAGTGGTGCCAAGAAACACTCAGATCATTAACTCTTCCTCAGCCGTCAGGTAGATGAATTAGCAGTGCCCTGTGGAGTTAAGGTAACAGTGGGCACATTTGGTTCATTTGGTTCATTGCATGCTTTTGCAATCGACCACGCAAATTAGCCAGTTGTGTGAGCCAGTCCATGGAATCAATAATTTCATGCTTAATAAATTGCATACATACACACAAAGGGAAATCTGTCTGTGGTCTCAAAAAACCCAGTTTTACAAAATGCATTATTTCTTTTCCTGCAAGGAAGGAAATATTACTTAAACTCAACCCATAATTTCTGAACTTCATAAAAACACAAGTCTTTCTTTAGAAAGTCATAACTGCTAAAGATAGCATGCTTGTGGTTTTTATATACCGGGTTCTTTTTGACTCTTTTTTAGAATAGTCATTTGTTGCTGGGGCACCTGGGTGGCTCAGTGAGTTAAAGCCTCTGCCTTCGGCTCAGATCATGATCCCAGGGTTGAGCCCTGGGATTGAGCCCTACATTGGGCTCTCTGCTCAGCAGGAAGCCTGCTTCCTCCTCTCTCTCTCTGCCTACTTATGATCTCTGTCTGTCAAATAAATTAATAAATAAAATCTTAAAAAAAAAAAAATAGTCATTTGTTGGATTAGAAACTCTAGACCTGTTCTGTCCAAAATGGTAGCCATTAGCCACCTATGACTATTTAAATTTAAATGATTCAAAATTATATAAAATGAAAAATCCAATCCCTCATTTTGCACTAGCCATATGTCAAGTACTCAGCACATACAGAACAGCAGAGATTAAACATTCCTACTTGCCCATAAAGTTCTTTTGGATAGTGGTGTTCTAGACATGTTCTCCCACTGTATTTGTATGGCTCTAACATTCACATATACTTTAAGGTTTTCTCATCCATGGTAATACTGAGTCCTCACTGTGTTCTTGGTAGGAAGCCATTTTTCCAAATTTCTTTACCTGTTGCTGAGCAACAAAGTCCCCCCAACACAGCACTTTAAAATAACAAACATTTATTATCTCACATAGTTTCTGTGGAGTAGGAGTCTGGGAGCAGCTTCATTGGGTGATCTAGCTCAGGGTCAGTCATGAGTCTGCAATCAAGCTATCTCCAGGGGCTGCACGCCTCTGAAGGTTTGACTGGGACTGGTGGATCGACCTCAGCTTTGGCGTTCCAAGTTGGTTGTTTCCAGGTTGGTTGGAATCATGGTTGTTGCAAGAAGCCTTCAGTTCTTCACTATGGGGCTTGCCCCAGAGCAAATAATGAAAAAGAGAGACAAAGAGAGCTCATTGTCTTTTATAACCTAATCTCAAAGGTAACATACCATCACGAAGGCTTTTTATAAGGTCACAGACCCTTGTTGGTAAGATGTGGGAGGAGATTACATGCACAAAAAAGTGAAAGTCGGAATGGAGCTCATGGGGGCCCATCTTGTAGTCCAGCAAATCATATAGCTATTTATGAAGCTCAGTATCTTGCCAGTAAATGTTAGAGGCAAAATTCTCCCTTATTTCCTTTGACTTTTAACTCCTTTCTTCTCCAGTACTTTGGTTTCATACATTTAGGCACTATCTCAACCTCTTTGAATAGTCTGGCATTTTTATAAACCAGTGACACAGACTAATAATATTAACCTGCAAACATTACAGCTGAGATTCAGAAGGTCTTAGAGACTCTATTACTAACAGTTATTCCTCCCCTTTTCTTTGCTTGATTCAGGAAAAATGATTACAGGAGAGTAGAAAGAACAGAGGAGCCTGCTACTGACAAAGACTCTCCTGGGCCAAACTCTAGAAAGGCTTCTTTAAGCCCTCTAGGCTTTGACCTTGATATCTGTCCTTGTCAGGCCAGCAACACTCAGTTGTAGCAAGAAATCTGTTAAGTTGGCTTAGTCAGAATCCCTCACCTTGGATATGTGATCAAATGTCATCATCCCTACCATCTCCCAGGTAATACTGGATCACATCTTGGCTGCCTTCAGCAAGAATCCTGCCCCATTCATCTGGCCAGATTCCTCTCTCACTCCCCTTACCTTACAAAGATTGCTTTGTTATTTGTCTACTTACAGAGGAGAAAAGAAGAGGCTTTTTTACACATTGCTGCTTAGGAAAGGGGCAGAGGCAGACTATCTCCTTTCCTACACATATAAAACAATAAAGCTGATTTAAAGATCACCATATCTTCAACCATAGCACATGTTCATTTAAAAAAAATTTTTTTTAATGATTCCATTTCAATAAAGGGCAAAGTGTGGACAGAGGGGGCCATAGTGAATATAAACTGATTTCACTTTTGGGCTTGGCATGGGATATTGGCAATTAGAGGAACAAATAGATACAAATTCCAAATGTCATGGATTTACTGCTAGTGAGCAATACAGCTGACTGTTTTACCCTCTGATAATTATTTAAAACCCTAGTTTGGTTAACATTCACTGCAGATTCTAAGAAATTACTTCTGGGTGTTCATTACAAAGATATTGGGAAATACGCTAAAAAGATTTTGGCACTTGCGAGGAAAGAACAGTAGGAATGAAGGAAAAACTTTTAATTGAATAGATAAAATTTCATATTCTTATATTCATCTTCCTCATGGTAGAAAAATGGACAGTGTGCAAGACTGAATTATTTTGTATCTAAAAACTTCTTTCTCACCATTAAGGAAAAATCTCCATATGTCCTTCCATCTTGTCATTAGAGTCAGACTCAATTCTTATTGATCAATGAGATGGGGAGGGACATCCACTTATTTTTTCCTTCAAACAATTCCTACTATATTTTAAAGAGGATTATCTAGCTGTGGGAGAAGATGTCAGGTGCAAGCACCCCAAATCCTGACACAATCCAGATTAAATAAGATGGAAATTTATGATCTCCCATTAAAGAAATCTTGAGTTAAGATGGCCTTCAAAGATGTTTGATTCAATGTCATTGAGAACTTTCATTTGCCTTCCCTGGTTTAGGTCTCATCCTCAGCAAGTAGAATAATTATAATACTCCCAGGCATGAATTTCTAATCTGACACTGTCCAAAGAAAGACATAATGTCTCTTATGGATCTTTCTTAGGAGGTAGAACATTTTTTTCCAGAAGCCTCCGGCAAACTTTCTCTAATATCTCATTGGCTGCGGTTGGTCCACATACCCATGACCAAGGCTACAGAACTACCCCTTGGGCTTAGATAGATCATTTTTTAGAGAAAGGATTTTGGGGGATTATTACAATTCCCATTTCTGAAATGGGATCCTCTTAGTCTCATATTAGCTTTTATGACCAAAAAAATTCTACCAGGAAAAGGTGATGGGATCGTAATGGTCCACAAGTATCTGTAGATGGAATTTCCCACATTGTCATATAGGAAAGTAAAAAAGAAAGAAAGAAAGAAAGGACACACTTGTGGTTGCAGATCAGGAAAAGGAAAAGTGAAGTATAAACTGAAATGCTGGTGATCAGGAAGGCCTGTGAGATAGTCCTTATCAGAATTCATTGAGAACCATTGGTGTGTATTTTTCTGCTGTTCGGACTACACAAGTTAAGAGCCAGACAATGATTTTGAATCAAAATGTGTTTAAGAGTATGTATATCTACCTAGAAAATAGGAAAGCCAAACAGAGAAGAGGCTTTTTACACATTATTGCTTAGGAAAGCCAAGCAAATAATGGGTGTATTACATAGAGATACTCCTAAAGCCCATCAGTGATGCTCTCATTCTGTGATCTCGCTTTATTTTATTATTATTATTATTTTTTTTAAGATTTTATTTATTTATTTTGAGAGAGGGGCAGTGAGAGAGAGCATGAGCGAGAAGAAGGTCAGAGGGAGAAGCAGACTCCCCGTGGAGCTGGGAGCCCGATGCGGGACTCGATCCCGGGACTCCGGGATCATGACCTGAGCCGAAGGCAGTCGTCCAACCAACTGAGCCACCCAGGCGTCCCTATTATTATTTTTAAAAAAGGTTTTATTTATTCATTTGAGAAAGAGATACAGAGAGAGAGAGAGCATGAGCAGGGGGAGAGGGAGAAGCAGACTCCCCACTGAGCTGGGAGCCCCAGTGGGGCTCCATCTCAGGACCTGGAGATCACTACCAGAGAAGACGCTTAACCATCTGAGCCACCCAGGTGCCCCAAAGGACCCGTTTTAAACAATTTCTTCTCCATACTCCATGTAGCTGCTACAAAGGAACATCTTCTTCAGCCGTCATTTGATAGATTTTTGTGCTTCTCTTAGGTTGCTTCTCAAACTGTAACAACCACCTTGGTTCATAAAGGGCTCAACCGGGGTAAAGGGTATAGGAATTAGTGTATTAAATTGATAAAGAGTGTTACCTAATCTACCTAAATTTTAGTTTCTCATCTGGAGCAAGGTAGTAGGGTATTAATTACTAATACCTTGTAGAATTTCCTAAGAATTACAGGAGATGATACATATAAAGAAGTCGCAGCAGAGTCTGGGGCACAATTGGCTTCAAATCAAGGTTACTTTTTTTTTTTTTTAAGATTTTATTTATTTTTTTTGACAGAGACAGAGAGAGGGCACAAGCAGGCAGAAGGAGAAAGAGAAGCAGGCTCCCCACCAAGCAAGGAGCCCAATGTGGGACTCAATCCCAGGGATCATGACCTGAGCTGAAGGCAGCTGCTTAACCAACTGAGCCACCCAGGCATGGCAAATCAAGGTTACTTTTTACTATTGGGTCTACAAAGCCTCATAGCTGGAATGGAGTAACAGGGTGAGAAATAGTGGGTAAATTTGAGGAGAATACTGATATTTTAGTCATTATCAACACTGTTTATTGGTATCTCACAACTGTCAAGGGAGTTTTTGTTTTTTGGTGGGTTGGGTTTTTTTGTCTGTTTGTTTGTTTTTGGTGTTCTTAAAGATGCACCTTTGTAAAGGAAAGCGAGACTCCCAAATTCAGTAATAACCAAGCATTAGATTTTATGGCAAAGACTAGACTCAAACCAGATCTACTGACCTTGAGTTCAGGGTTCTTTCCCTTACCTTTATGGAGAAAGTGTTTTAACATTTTCTGAAAAGATTCGTTGCTTACTGTTCAAAAAGGTAGACTTGGGATCCTTCAGTCACTGAGCTGAGTAAACATCGTAAGAATTCTATTTATCCAGCAAGACTCCTTTCCAAACCACTTGGAGATGTTGATTTTATTTTTGTAGGGACAGAATGTTCACAACCAGCCTATTCTACTATGTATTTATTCCTAAAATGAAGATACACTTTTTTAAAACAGCCATCCAGTAAGTGATCTGTAATGTCTCCAAATATTTGCCCAACTGGCCGTGGCATCTGAAATTTCACCATTAGAATAAAATTTTACCATTAAGTTTTAGCTTTAAGAAAGCCCTTGTTACAAGGCACTTGGAAGGGACTAGGAATATTAACATATTCACACCACTAGTTAACCACTACTGGTTCTTATCAGATTGAGTAGTGGTCCGTTCTAATGGACCCCTTGGAGAGTACAAGCAGATCCCAGAGGAGGGCTGTATTTGAATGCAAAGAGTAAAATAATTCCAAAGCTGGGGAAGCAGAGAGGGCGGAAGAGGGTGTTACCTCCAGGAGGTGTAGGCAGAAAGGGAGCTCAGGTAGATACTGAGAACCGGGACAAGGAACAGAGAAGTCAGTCAGACTACTTAGAATTATTTAATCCCAGGACTAGGCCTAGAAGTGTCTTAGAATTTTCTGCTTTAAGTTTAGTGATTTTCTCTGGTTTTAGTATTTGGCAATGAAAGCAAACAACTAAAAGTCCATGTTATGCCATGTTAATATTTCATAATCACTAAACATATATAACTCATTAAAATTCGAGCCCTTTATAATTTCTCATAGCATTTTGTTGGTACTTGATAAATATTTGCAGAATGAGTGAATCCTTCTATAATTCTGGTTGGTTTTTTTTAAATTTTTGTTTTTATTTTACTTTGGAAGTGACTCAATATTGGGTGTATGAAAAACTATAATACTTGATGTAGCGTTACAAAAACAATAGCAAAGTCTATAATAATGCTGTCCAATAGAATTCTCTGTCATGACAAAAATATTCTTTCATCGGCCCTGAACAATAGGTAGCCACTAGCCACAAGCTGACATCATATACTTGAAATGTATCCAGTGAGACAAAAATAACTGAATTTTAAATTAATTTAAACAAACACTTGTGGCTAGTATCTACCTAGTAATACCTATGGTATTGGAGCACGCACGTCTGGAGGTTGTTAAAGAGTTTTCTGCCCCTCTCACTTTGTTTTTAAAAATAGCTATTTTGATTGGTACCATCAATTCTAGATAAGTTCCTTTTGTTTGTGTTTTTTGCTTTTTTAAAAAATGGAAATACTTGGATTTATCTATGGTAACTCTAAAGATCAAATTGACTTGCACAGCAGCATCATGGGAAAAATATATGTGCCTCATTAATAAGAACTTGTACTATGTGGTCAATTTCTAACTTCAACTATTAACATAAAAGGAGTGAGCCTGTGTACTTGAAATAGTGAAGCATGAGAAGTGTGTCCTCCCTCTGCACTGACAGGCTGGCCTCCCAAACCAGTCTTTCTTTTGATTGTCCCCTCCCTCCTCAGGAATCTTGCACCTTCCGGCTGCCCTCTGGTCTGCAGAGGCCCCTAAGGTCCTTTCCCAAAATTCTCTGTCTCCTAGCTCCTCACTGCCCTCTCCTCCCTTCCAAATCAAAACCTATCTTGAATTACTTGTGATAACCTCCCTTTTACTCTTCCGAATTTTTAGAAATGAGAAAGCTGACCCACTGCAAAGGAGAGGGAGGGTAAGAAAAGGGCTGACTGACTGCTGGTGTGCTTGCTAGACATTTTAGATGATGCTCAGTGAAAGTGTTGCCCGTATGAATGAATGTTATCTCCCTGGCAAATACTTGGCATTCAGTAATTTTTTTTGAATGAATAAATACACGAATGCATTTTTACCATGTGAAATAAATTCCTTATCACAGATGTGAAATCATTCCTTATCACAGATGAGGAAACTGAAATTTAGAGAGGTTACACGACTTCCTCATACACAGGACTCCAACATTTAATCTTCCTTGTCTGGTAACTGTTTAACTCCTTGCCTTGTTTCCTGTGTCCTCAGGGTTTTGCTCTTTACCCAGCAAGGAGAACGACCAACTAAACAGACCAGATTTACATCAATGGCTGCAAATGTACTGATAGAACCCGCTACCAGCAGTCCTCACCCTTTCCAGGGTTCTCTGAATTTTAATGCCAACCTTCTGTGGACAGTATGAACTCACAGAAATGGCTCCCTGGGAATTTCACGCTGATCTCTCCTGATTTTATTTTGGTACTTTAGCGGCATTAACACACACACACACACACACACACACTCCACGGAAGATATTTTTCCTGGAGTCTGGACGCCTACATAAAAGCGATGCGTTCATTTATAAATTGAATTTCAATAGCGTTTGCATTTGTCTTAGTCTACATTACGAATAGACGACTGATTTCTGTCTTGGCCCCTATCACTGTGCATGATTTGGAAGACACATTAAAAATTGGCCCCCCCTCCATCTCTTCCCCACACCCCTCGGAACCTTCTACGTTTTGGAGTACCGTGTAAAAACGTAGGCGCCTTTGGAAAGCATTTGAAAATTAAAATATGGCTCTGTGATTTTCAACACAAAGACCACAAACAGCGCTAGAGCACAAGAATTATTTAAAATACATCACATCCAGAAGTTGGAGGGCTCCAAAGTACAAGTCGTCCAGGCCAGTCTGCAGAGACTGTGCTTGCTTCCGCCCTGCAAAAACCCGGCAGGCGACACGTCGCGACGAATTTCAGCTGCAGAAGAGGAAGAGCATCACCTGCAGTTCGACGCGTGGGAAAACGCTGCGGGAGGGGGCTTGCAAGAAAGAACACCGGAGAGGTGCGCGCCGCGGTGCTCCGGGGCCGCTCCGGTGTTGAGTGCGAGGAACGCCAGCGCTCGGCGGAGCCGGGGAGACGCCGCACTGTGGAGAGGGGTACGCGCCTCTGGGTACACAGCGCTGCGGCAGGGGAGGCCGCCCCAGCCCCGTGCTCGCCGGTAGCTACTGTCGGGGAGGCGGACCCGGCAGGAGAATCCCGTCCGCGCCGCGGGGCGGGGGGCGAGGCGGGGCGCTGACGTCACCTTCCCTCCCCCACCTTCTCCAAGAGGGAGAGAGTGGGGGAAAAGGCAGTGATCCGCCGCAGTTCCCGGCCGCAACTCCTAAACTCGGGCGGCTTGCTGCCTGGGCATGTCCTGACAAACTTGGCTTCTCCTCGGCCCTATTCCGTAGCCCTTGCACACTCTTCATTTCGCCTCCTCTTAGTGCTCAACTTTCCACCCAGGACGGGAGCCTCCGGAGATGTGGCCACCCGGGTCCCGGCAGCGCGGGGGGATCGCACTCTCGTTGGGGTCATGCTGAAGATCGGAGGGAGGCAAAGTTGGTACTTCAGATACGGCTTTTAACAAATATCCAAATTGCGTGGGGATTACAGAGCTGCCGAGGACTTTAAAGCCAGCACCCAAGGACTCGAGCGGCTGGACTGGTGAGTTCTTGGTTTAGTGTAAGCCTTTTGTATTTAAGTTTAAAACGTAAATGAAATTACATGGGGTGTTTGGCCCTGAGCTAGTGCACGGAAGCGTGTGCATCCTACAGGCTCTCTTCCTAGGGAGCTGCACACCCCTCTGGTTGTACATGGCTCGGGAATGGAAAGATCAGTCTGCACAGGTTTTGGAATTCATAAAATACATGCATAGCACTGTTCAAAAGAACTTGAAAAGCTATATTGTTTGTGCATTATTTTGAATGTAACTTATTATAGAAATGGTGCCTAGGGAGGGCGCAACTTGGGGCCGCGCTATCTGCAGTGGCGCAGCGCCCTCTAGTCCGGGCACCCGGCAAGGCGCGATCCCCGCTGGGTTCCGCGCGGACCGAGAACTTGGACCTGCCGGGCGCTCCAGGGACGTGGGCGTGAGCTCCCAGCCTTCACTCACCACCCACCCCGGCCCGTTCGCTATCTAATTTTCAAATACTAGCTTGGGTGGACGGGGTGGAGAGGCCGTACCGGAGGAAAGCGTTTTTTCTGGAACCGTCCCCTATTCCCCTAATTTCCAAAAGCCTTAGGGGACAGGGTTAGGGAGAGCCAACGACCGAAAGGACAAACGTGGAACTTGAACTACATTTTTCTTTCTTGTGAAGGTAATTCGATGGTGGCAAAGAGGCATCTCTATTTCGTTAGGGCTAAAAGAGCAGAAAAACTCGGCAGCGCCAGGGTCTGAAATCTCCATCGCTGGCTCTCGGCTGTTCCTGTGGCGAAAAAGTGCAACTTCTTCCAGGCAGTTAGGTTTCGCAGTGAGCCTGGAAAATCGGGATTCCCAAGCAGATGTTTTTAGCTCGAGTGAGGGTTTTTTGTTGTTGTTGTTTGTTTTTGAGGGTTTTTACTTACTAATGAATGGTAGTTTTTTTCAGGAGTTTTTTTGTGCCATTTAAGACATCTTGTGATTTTGTTACGGGATGATGTCTTTTTACTTTTTACTATTCTTTTCCTTCCAACTCTACCTCCCTCCGCCAGCAAACTTGGCGTTCTTGTGTGGCTGATTTGTTGAGAGAATTCAGCAAGGGGCGCAAGCCGGTAGAGCTTGGAGATCAGGTCACCTATTTTCTAGGTGTTCGAAGTATAAAATTGACCTGTAACTCCAGGAGCACTTTGCGCATTTATGGTGTGGCCAAGGGTTTGGATGATGGTGTTTTCTAGGTGTGTGGATTTATGTGTATTCCAAATAATGCGCAGGGAATACGCCACATACTCTTAGTACCACGGATCAGCACATTCATTCTGCAGGCATTATCTTTCCTTCCCAGCCATAACCTGCTGGACACCTTTATTTTTTCAAGCACATTCTTTGGGATGGTTTAAAAAGAGACTGCATTAACTTTGAACCAAGGAATTTCTCTCTTTAACCCTAGACTCACCCGCCCGCATCGGCCTCGCAGCTTCCCCAGCAGCCCCCTCCACCGGTTCTGGGGAAATCAAATCTCTTTGTCTTCACAGTGTTAAATGTTCAAGTCCCACAAACTTTCCGAGGTCCTGTCCGCACTCTTCTCTGGGCTGTTTTCCAATGCCCAGGGGCACCCCGGGCTTCCGCCAACGCTCAGCTGTGCGGAGCCTGCGTCTGGAGATTTGCCGGCGCTGAGGATGGGCCCACAGTCCCCGGACCCCGGACTGCTCGCTCGGGCGTGGGTTGGAGGGGGGCGTCCCCGAGTGGGGCGTCCAGCGCCCGGGGCTTCCCCTTCTCCCTAGGAAACTTGTAGTTCCACGTTAGACTGGGTTCACAGTTTGTGCGGTGGACTTGCCGGCTGGGAAAGCGCACGAGGCGACACAGCAGCCTTTTGTCCCGCAGACGTGGGAGTCTGGGGTGTCTGCCGGAAGAGGCCGGCGTTGGGGTTCGTAACCCGGGTCGGGGAGGTTATTTAACCAGCTCTGCACCACGAAGTGGAGGAGGAAGCGCTTTCATTTTCCCTGGATCTTCGTGTAGACCGAAGAAGGAAGTAGACCCGATCCGACTGCATTCCTTTTGAGACCTTTTGGAAGATTTTATTGTAGACCCAGAACAGAAGCTTTCAAATGCAGATTTAGGAATTCTCCGAAGGTTCTAGAGAATCTAAAGGGAGCCGGGGGAAGCCTTATTGGCCTTAGCTGGTTTTTTTTTTTGTTTTTTTTTTTTTAAAGCTAAACTGTTTCCCCTCTCCTAGCAGGAACTATTCCATACTAATTCCCTGCACAAATCTGTGTACTAGCCGTAACTAACGGCCGCACTACAGCAAGCCCCACACCGTTCCTCCGAGTGTCGCAGGAGCACCCTGGGCCCTCGCTTGTCTCCTCGGAGGAGTGAGCCTCTGGAGCGGCAGGGGATCACTGACCCGCGGCGGGGAGTCGCTGCCCGGGACCCCCGAGCTCAGAGTCTGGCAGAGTCTGGCCGCCAGGGAAAGTCGGATCGAGTTTCCGCGCGGGAGAAACGAGCGCCGGCGCTCGCGGGCGTGGCTGCGGGCGGAGGGATATATTCCGCGCCGGGCGCGTGAGGCGCCGGGGCCGAGCAGGGCGGCCGCGCAGCGGGTGCGCGGACGACGAGCAGCGGCCTCGGAGCGGGGCGCGCGGGGAGCGAGGGAGGGCTGCGGCCACCATGCGGACCCGCCCGCCCAGTGAAGCCCCCGGAGGACCCGGCCCCCATCCGGGGGCGCGCTGAGGCGACGAGGCGCGCGTCCCCGAGAGTGCCGCCGCCACTTGGGGCCAACTTTGCCGTAAGTTTGATAGAAGCGAAGCTGGGGCTGGAGGGCCGGGTGAACGGGGGGCGCAGCGAGGCGCCGGGGCTGCCCGTGCCGGGGCGGAGCCGTCTGCGCCCAGGAGGCATGCAGCTTGCTGCTTCGGGGTGGCGGACTTTAGGCTCCCTGGGTGCTTTTCCCTCCTGTCCAGCCCAGGACGGCGCCCGGGCCGGTGCTCTGGGAGATGGGATGAAAGCGGGCTCGGCTGGAAGGTGGAACAGTGCCGCGGCGCCTGCCGGCTTGGAAAGTTCGGGACGGGCTCGGGATTCTGGCGGCGGGGAGGACGCGGGGGCGGAGGGGTGGGAGGGGGATAATTTGCAGCGTGCGCCGAATGGTAATTACCTACCCGAGTGCCGCTGCTAGCCGGCTGCGGGCTGTGGCGGCGGCGGCCCGGGGCTGCGCGGGACCGGTGCTGGAGCCATTGCTGGAAATCAAAGCGGCGGCCGCGGCGCGGGGCTACCGGGCGGCGGGAGGGCGAGGACTTCCGCTGCGCCGCGGAGCTCGGAAACTTCGTCGCCGCGCCCCGCGCGCTCTCCCCGGTAACTCTCGTGCCTGCTAATGGCTTAACTGATCTCGCCCCTAGGTTAATTCTCCCAATTTATGAGAGTCCCGGCGTAGGTGAGATGAAAGGAGAAGCCGGTAGCCAGAGAGATGGGATCTTTGAAATGGAGCCCCGGAGTTCTCTCAGATGTTTTGTGCCCCGAGGGATCGCTGCCCTGAGGGTTAAGTACTAACCCGTTCAATGTAGATAGAATAGGTGCGATTGATAACTTGCGGGGGCTAGACCTTTGCAAAACTGTGCTGCTTCTTAGTTTGGTTTTTGTTTTGTTTTTTTTCCCTGGAAGAGAAACTTGTAAGGTTTGTTCTGTTTTGTTTTTAAGAAGGGATTCTCATTCTTCACTGCTTTCTCTTACTCGCAGTGCTTTCTTCTAGGAAGCTAAACTTTCTGTTGTCTCCCTGAGATTTTTTTGTTCCCAGTGTTGTGAGTTGCAGAGCTTTGAAAACAAGGACGCAATTGTATGCTTTAGGAAAGTAAACTCAAATATTTTTTATGCACTTAAGCTTTTTTTTTTTTTTTTTTTTTTTTTTTTTTTTTTTTTTTTTTTTTTTTTTTTTTTTTTTTTTTTTTTTTTTTTTTTTTTTTTGCATGTGTTTGAACTACGGTTTCATTAAGTGGCTTTTGTTAAACCACTCGTGCTTGGTAGAGTGGGTTTTATTTTCCTTTTTTATTAGATATTTACAGTGACTATTAAAATCGGAAAAAATTTAAAAAGCAAATGGTCTTCATTTGTTTATCTTTAATAAAGGCAGCTTCTTAAGGCTTGCTATGTTCAGACATGGGTTCCATAGTTGGAGATATATGCACGTGTTAAAACTAGGTTATGGTAGTATTTTTTCCATATTTTTAGAGTTGTGGTTGTTATCCATCATGTTCATTTGTTACAGTTATTCATGAAAATGTGTTTCTGCAGTTGTATAGGTTAATATACATGAAATATATTTGGTTTTATCTTTGGGTTTTAAAAGAACGACTCTGGTTCCACAACTAGAATTATTATTCCTCTGTCCTTATTGTACTATTAAACCTTAAGATGGATTTAAAAATATTTAAAGTATTGCATAATTTTTAAAAAAACAACAGTTGACATAATAAGTTAAGCTAAACATGGCATTTGACAAGCTCAGTGTAAGGTTTGATTTGAATAAAGTATGCATTTGAGTGCCCATTTCTTTAAAAAGGAACATCTTAAATGAGCCACATTCTTTTGTCACTCTGAGCGGAAGCAGGATTGTTAGAGGACTTAATAAAAGCATTCAGGCCACCTGTATTGTATATTCCTTGTATCTTTTAATTAGTCACTAGAAGTTCCCCCAGTGGGTTATCATCATGTTAATAGATCATTTAATCCATGTTGTGGACAAGTGCCAAAGGGGAATCTGAAAATTATGTGTAAACTAATACTGTTTTCCGTCCCCAGCTCCCCTGCCTCTCTTGTGTATCTCTGTAGACTTAGCTTTTGAGCCACCGCTGAAGCAGTTATTTCTTTGAATGTTAGAGGTGAAAAGGATCTTACCGGTCATTTAACCTCACTGTCAAGTCTGCCACCACCTGTTTTCCACCCCAGTTTGGCTGATTTTACATAGACTCAGTAAACTGAATCAAATTAGTGCATTATTGTTGCCTTAAATGTTGTCTCAGTGGCCTAATTTGTGGCCTAAAGGACCTGACTTAATAGCAGGAAGCCATAAGGCTAGGTGTCTGTTTAATCTTTATGAGTGGGAAATTGCAGTAGGTAAGCTTTCTTTTGACCAATTGTATAAATGATGAAGCGAAACTTTTTTTTTTGTCTCACTTAATTGGTCAATTTGAAAGTGTTAGTTTATCCTTAGGCACTGAAAAGGAGTTTTTGAAATGAGTGATCCAGGTTATTCATTTAAGATCTGTACATTGCTGTTTTGTCTTCTGATTTCAAATGTAGTCTATCAGAGGAAGAATCTGTATATTTCACATTTTAAACTTTTTAAAAACACCTTATCTTTCTTTAAGTCCCAGATTTAAATATATTCCCCAATTTCTTGCTTAATCCCAAAGGTTTATGTGTGGATATGTATCTATGGTTGGATGTCGTTTTGTGAACTATTTAGGAAAATGAGGCAGAATTGGAGCCTTACCCTTCATAGACTATTCAAGCAGAGAGCTTCAGAATAAGCTCTGCATCGCCGAAACTCATCTGGCATCTGCTATAGCAGGTTTGGAAGCATTCTGAGGTGGGTGGTGACCTCTTTCTCAGCTGCTAGAAATCAGAGCCATCTCTAGGGCAGCCATCTGCACTGTTGTTACTGGCCTGGTGGTGGTTGCACCAGGATTTTCAGAAGGATGGATGTGCATTTTCCCATGTTATCCCTCCTTCCCTTCCATCCCCTACTTGACCCCTGCCTCCCAGTTTCCATGCATTCATGAACTCAGCAACTGCGGATCTCCTCTGTGCCAAACACTGGGCCAGACACAGGATACAGGGTGAACAGATCACATTTTCTGCCCTCACAGAGCTTACAGTCCTGTGGGGGAGGACAAATAAGAAGTTGGTTATATCCACTGTGATAAAAACATGGTAGTTCATCCGAGCATCTCGGTGAGCTGGGCAGGGACAGAGAGGTCGATATTAGGGTGAGTTCTGGGGGCAGAGTGAATCAGAAGGGAATAATGCAAGGACCCTAAATGACATGTGCAAAGCAGATCTTAGAAACGCTGGTTGTGACATGATTTGTTATTGTTAGGAAAAGGGTTGGTGAATTATAGATATCTCTTCAATTGTTTTTTTTTTTTTAAATTTTATTTATTCAGAGAGAGAGAGCGAGCGAGAGAGCAAGCACAGGCAGACAGAGTGGCAGGCAGAGGCAGAGGGAGAAGCAGGCTCCCTGCTGAGCAAGGAGCCCAACATGGGACTTGACCCATGACTTGACTCATGACCTGAGCCGAAGGCAGCCGCTTAACCAACTGAGCCACCCAGGTGTCCCTTCAATTCTGTTTTTATACGACTTAGGACTTCTTTTTTTTTTTTCTTTTTTTTGGCACAAGGAGAAAATAGAAAATCCATGACTTGGGCTTACGTTGTTTTATAGACAGGAGGGATAGTTTTTTATGGGGCAGGCGTTAAAAGGGAAGGAAAGAAAGAAATGTAGAAGACAGGTGACAGTGACTAAATGTGAGGAGTAAAGGGCAGAAAAAAACAACGTTTAGCTTATCTTTTATAAGAAGGTGGGGGTGGAGATTTTTTAAGTTTAGAACCCTCACCACCAGGTGGTGTCATGTGCTCTGGACAGCTTGGTCGTTCCCAGCCTGTGGGAAGTGCGCCTTTTTGGTTTGAAATAGAAAGTAAGCTAATTAGAGATTCAATTAGTAAAGTAGGTAGAAGTAAAATTATCAGAGGTCCTTAATACAAGGCTAAGAAGAATACACTTAATAAGCAGGCTAAGGGGAAACATTGAGTATTCGCAGACTAGGGACTAATGTCACAAAGAAGTTTTTGTGAGATTGTGGTTGATAGGCCAAGTATTATGGGGGCTAGAAAGTCAGAATACTGGGAAGCTAGGAAATGCTATGCCTGAGCAAATACAAGAACTAGGAGGCAGCAGCAGAAATAGAAAGGGAACATTTTCAGAAATCGAGGGGGAAAAGTCCAGTCTCGATAACTTTAGATAGGAAGGTTTGGTAGTTAGAAATAAAAGGGGTGTGTGTGTGTGTGAGAGAGAGAGAGAGAAAGAGAAAGAGAGCGGGCGAGCGAGACAGGGAAGTGGTGGGGACAGGGTGGGGAGGAGAGAAGTGTCTCCCTGGAGGGAGGAGGCTGTAAAGATTTTAGTACAATCTCTAGCTTTGCGAATAAAGAAATGGAATCCAAGGATTAGGTAACTTCCTTCAATCCACATAGTTGGTTAGGGACAAAGCCTGGGCAAGATCAGTTTTTATGTCTGCCAGCCTGTTTTTTCTTACTTGATTTCTTAGGTTGCAAGCCTGAGTGATTTGTGGTTTGGGAAGTGGTGAAACTCTTCACTGGCGTAGAAATAGTGCGGCGGAATAATAGAGTGCAATGGCTGGTATTTTGCAATTGGGAGTGGATGAAAGGCTGGGTCCCCACAGGTCTGATGGTATCTCAGGAAGGTGTTCCTGCTCTTAAGGGAGGTAAGGCTGGAATTCCAAAGTGAGGTAGTGGTTGAGGTCTTTGAGGATGATACCTTGTGCATGTGTCCACAGTTGGAAGGACAAGTTTGTAATGACAAACTTGAAGGCAAAAGAGTGTTGAAGAGAATCAGGAAAACTTAGTGTCATTCATCGTTCAAGTGTTGTGCTGTGGATTGCCATGTTTTAGGTAGTCTGTGATGCATAAAGGACACAGCGGTATTGGAGAGGGTGTGAGTAGTGTGACCTTGAGTCAGGGAGTGCTGAGAAAAGGGCATCTGATTTGACATTGGCTTGTGACACCAGGAGAAGCTGTTTGTGAGGCCCTGGAGAGCCATTGAGGGGGAGAAATGGCCTTCTTTACAGGAGGCAGAAGTCAAGGTAGTCCAGAGCTGGTACAGTTTTAGAACTTTGCCTGAACAAGAAAGCAAAACCTAAGGTGTGAGTTTGAAGGAGGGGAAGGTTTGAATGAAGTTTATTTTCCAGAAGGGGTGTGTGTGTGTGTGTGTGTACACAAAGGGGCCTTTTGAGAAGGGCACTCATTTGAGTGTGAGGCTTGAGAAGGAGTGATAATTTAGAGAAGAGCTTCAGAAAAGGCAGAATTTTTTGGCCTCACAGGGTGTCTTTATTTGTAGCTGGGGTGGATCCCATCTTTGCTAAGAGGTGGGAAGAAGGGAGAATAGGGGAAGAGAGAGCTTTTTAAGGAGAAGAGGAGGGACTCCCGCTCCCCCCCCTCCCTCGCAGACTTTGCATTTTCTTACCATACAGGGAACAATTCACATTCCTGATCTATTTAGTGAAATACCTGTACATACACCTGAAAATAACTATAATTATAATTTGGCCAGTAGTAAAACGTTACTAATTTTGGAGTAAAGGAAGTGGCCAGTGTTAATTACTGGCTACCCTCTCAACGTGACATTTAAGTGATTTCTGTTTGCAGAAAAGTACATTAGGTGAGATGATCTTAAATCACGGGGTAAACTGTGTTTATGGAGCCTCTCTGAGCAACGTTTGCCCTGGAGCGTGGGTGAGGAGAAAGTGGTTGGAGGTGAGTAACAGGTAGTGGTCACCTCTTGTCTGTAAAAAGAGGAGAGAGAAGTAAAGAACGAGGCATCCTTAGCCCAGCCAGAAATGTGTATGCCGCCGGCATTCTCCTAACTTCTTTTATGTCACAGTAGCTAGGAACAGCCAGAGACCATCCTCTTAAGATACCCACAGACATGTCTTATAGATTCATGTAGGAGGTAAATCTCGTAGCAGATTTTATATGGAGGCTGCTTAAACATTAGGAGGTCTCTAACTTTCTTAAGGTTTTAAGTCCTGAAGAAGAGTTCTGAGGTGCTGAGGGAGTTCTCACCTGTCAGTATTAGTAGTTTGGAGACTGCTCAGAGGTAGATTGGAATCAGTTGTTGATCGTTTGAAGGCAATATCTAAATCATGTCTTTGCAAGAATAATCAGGGTTATTGCAGCTCCAATCAGAACTAACAACATGCAGAATTACCAGAAGCAGTTAAGTGATACATACCAAGCCTAAGGCTGCTCTTCCGTTCTGCATCATAGCTGGGCCCTCCACCCCTATTTTTACTGAGAGATGCCTTAACAAGGCTTAAAAAAATCTGGTATACACCCAGCAAATAAAGAAGACCCACCCATTAATTTTTTCAGTGTGACAATAAAAACTTTTAAGAGTCCTGTTCATGGCTATTATAATTTATTAGGAAAATGATTTTTTTTCTCTTGTCTATGTTATGAAGCTGCGAATTGGTCATAGCTGAATTAACAGACTTCCTCAGTAGGATACAGTCTTTTTTCTGACTCTTGTTAAATGATTTTAGAGGCCATTAAACGTTTATTTAATATACTATATTTTTAAAAGACAAGAGTCACTTACATTCCATGTTTTCTTTGACATCTTTGTGACATTTTTCTTTGAAAATGTAGGTATCTTCCCTGCAGTTTAGACATCTTCAAAAATACTTTAAAAATGTGACACTATTCAAACTGAGCATTAAGTTCTGAATTTCCGTAATAAGTTCAACTCCAGTGACACTCTTACTGCTGCTGATACAAAATGGGAGTGTGTGGGAGAGAGCACGCAGAGGGAGAACACAGAGTTCTTCGTGTGAATATTTGAGTGTTTTTGTCACCATGCGTGGCGCATGGAATTGATACTGTTTCCCTATGGCGTGGAGGACTAACATGCTATTAAGAATTGGGACCTCTAAATAATAAATGTACAGCATTTAATAGAATTTATGCATGTGTAGTGCTGCATCCCACCTAATCCTGTCTCAGGAGCATACGAAACAGGCCTGAATCTTCAGCTTAGACCTAAGTATTTGAATTGATGCAATTATGTTCTCAGTGCCCGGGCTGTGTTCTGTTTTGTGAAGAATTTGCAGTCACAGTCATTGACTCAGAATACTTGACGTGAAGGTCTCCTGAATGAAGAAATATGAACATGTTAATATCTGATTTCTACTAGAAAAATTATCTTTCTCTCTTATTTATGGATTTTCAGAAATCTATGCTAAAGATTTTTCAGCTGTGGACCTGAGGTCCTTTTCTATAAGGGCTGAACTAAGTAAACACTCTTGGTTTTCACTTTGGAAAATGCATAGCACAACTGCTAACTTACTGTGAGTTCAAGGAGTATGATCGCCCTCCAAATAGCAAAGTGGAGTTTTCAGCTAAAATCATTGTAGTTTTCATGAGCCTGAACTCTAGGTAATGTACTTTTCAGATGAAATGATACTAGTATCTTTATGGGGTTTTTTTTCTTTTCCCCTTCAACCTTGTGGTTTGTTTGGCACAGAGGAACGGCCACCATTTTTTGGGTCGTGGCATTTTATAGCAGAACCTGAGTTCATGGTTCTGGGTTACATTACTAAAGGTTAACAGTAAGTAGGAGTGCTTAAAAATGGATTTTTTCTTCTCCTGATCAAAAGGATTACCTTTAACAATTGATAGTAATCACAGCTGGCATTCTGTCAGCCAGGTCTACGAGAGTCGGTCCGGGGTGGAAAGGTTTTTGTGATGAGTGTGGTCCATCAGGTGTCCTTGGCTTTGAGGTGTCCCTGAGGAGAGCTGGTGGGTGGGTTGAGGAAGGTGGTCCAGGCTCGGGAAGGGGGCTGTGAGAGTGGAGTGGTGCGGGCAGAGCCCGAGTGGCTGAGCTGCAGTGGAGGGAGGACAGAATCAGTGAAGTGATGTGTTGGGTCTCCCCTTGGGTGGGAGTTACTGGCTGAGAAGGCATCTGGGGTCAGGCAGCAGCGTGGGGCCAGCCAGTGTTTATGGGTCATTTCCAAGTTCTGATGTTGGGCTTCAGCTCTTCAGAGATTGTTGGACGTGTCCGGTCTTTACCATGCCACCGTTTCCTGCTTCCACGTCAGTGACTGTGGCCTGTCGTCTCTTCCTCTGTCCTCCACATCTTGAGGAGCATCAGGGCTTGGTTTTCTTTGCTTCCCCATCTGTGCTCTCTCCCTGGGTGATCTGATTTAGTTTTTGGTTTTAAATAGCATCTTCTGTATTTTCAGGCAACTCTCAAATTTTTGTCTCCAGGCTGGACCTCTCCCACACATCTCCCTGCCCGCTTGAAATTATTAGTTGGGTAACAGTGGGCATTTCCACTTTAACTTTCCAGGACTGAACTCCTGATCTTAATCACTAGATCCTGTTCTTCTCGGAGTGCCTGGCAGCTCCTTTCTCCATGCTCAGCACCCAGTCCTTGGAATCTGTTGGTACCTGTCTTCTTTCTCCCCTCTCTCTCCTCTTGCTCCCTCCCCTCCCCCTCCCCCTGCCAGAATTTGACTGCTGCTCCCTACCTCCAGCACTAGCATTTCTAGGCTAAGCCACCAAGGCCTGTCACTTCTATTAGAGCAGTAGTTTTCTAACTGGCTAATAACAGTGTATCAGTACTAGTTCACTAGTTGTGACTAGTGTACCATAATAATGTGAGATGTTAACAATAGGGGAAACTATCTTCATAACTTTTCTGCAAATCTAAAAATGCTTCTAAAATTAAAAATTTCTAGGAAAAAAAATCTCGCTTACTGCCCAACCCCCAACCAATGTGCCCCCAGTCACAGTGGTCTCTGCTGTTTCTCTAACTCCTGCTTCTCTGCTGGAGGTGATTTGGAACCCCAAGGAACATTGGCAGTGTCTAGAAACTTTTTTTGGATGGGGGAGTGTGGAGTGAGATGGACGAAATCCAACAGGCTTTTTAGTCGGGTGGAGACCAGGCTAATACTAAACATCCTAAAATGCATCCTGGGCCTTTCGAATTTAGGGTTTTCTCTTTCCCTTCCTGTTCCTGACCACAGTCACTTGCCCTTCTTTGTTTTCCTGCTTACTGCGTCCTCAGCAGCATGTGATACACTCTGCTTATTTCTCCCCAGGAAACATGTCTTCCATGAGGCTTTGTGGCCAGTTTGGCTCACTTTTGTATCCCCAGCATCTAGAACTACTCCTAGTCCATAGCAGGTGTTCATTACATAGTTGCTGAATGAATCAAATAATTGGGTGAGGGGAGTGAATGATACAGATACCATGGACCTGTGCTAAAAAATTCAGATAGAAGAGTGAAAGTGGAGCGTGAACATTCCCTCTCAGCTGCCCATTCTCCAGAAGTTACCACTGTTGACAGTTTATTTTTTATCTGTCCAGAATTCTTCTGTTCATTTTTCAGCGCATTCATGTCTTACACACACAATTCATCTCCCGTCCCTTTTTGCAAACATAAATGGGGTCAGTTTCATTTTTGCCAGTTAACCTATCTGGACCGTCTCCACAGGGCAACGTGTAGAGTGCTGTTCTTATTCCTTTAAATGGCTGTATAATATTTTATATTTTGAATATAGCAAAAATAATTGTTTACAGTAGAATCCTGGCATAATACCTTGTTGTAAAGTAGATAACAGTAATAGATCTTGTATAACAAAAGACAGTGCTTGTTTAACATCAGCTTTTTAAGTGTTTTTAAAAGCATTTTCTATACATATATTTATATACACATATACACACGTGCGCGTGCGCACACACACACGTATTATTCCTAGTTTGTAAATGCCTCAGGATCGGGAAATGACCTTTAGTTCCACGTACTTTACATGATAGCAGATTCCCAATACCTGTAGATTAAGTTGAAGTTTTCCCTTGTTTTGATAAAATCATTGGATCATTACATAATTAAAATTTCCCTGGATATTAGAACTGTTGACCAGTTGAAGAGATTGGGGAGAATATCGTTTTCATACTTTGTTTAAATGATGATTGTTCTCCTGGAAGCCAAAAATCTATGTAATCTCCTGACTTTATTGGCTGAGGATATGGCAGGATAGCTAAAGAACAAGGTAGGGTGCCCAGCTGCAGGGTAATTCAGTATCAGTGAAGCTTCTTACTGCTTTGTGCATATCAGGGCTTCTTTTTTTCCTCCTCCTAAAATGACTAATGGGGCAAAGTTGGCAGTGGTGCAGTTAAGATACTGTAAATTAATGGCGCCGTGCTAATTTCAGCGGGCCTTTGAACCTGCACTCCAGTCTGCTGCCGCTTTCACCTTTGGGTGGGGCTCCCATTCCATGAATCTTCATCTGAGAGTTACTTCGCCAAGGTGCAGTCCTGCCCTCTGCTGAGTACTGGGATGTTTTGTGAGGCTCCCTTGATTTGCAAGGTGAATTTGTTGGCATGTAGAGGAGCAGTCGGTCTGAAAATAATTGTTCTGCTCACCCAGTAGGCCAGCCCAGTGGCCTTCCTGCCTTCCCACCTTCCTGCGTTAAAGGCTGTCCTGTCTCAAATGCTCCATTGCCTTCCATCTCACCCTCTGACCTTCCTACAGTGCCCGCCATCTTGCTGCCTTGATTGGGCCCTCTCCCTGTGTTTAGCTTAGATGCTTTAGTTGTGCGTGTATGTGCATGTCTTGTATTCAGTAGTGAACACTGGTTGTTCACAGTAGTGGTGAGAAAACATTGACGTGGTTGGTGAAATTTGCTTTGCTGACTTAGGAAAAGTTCTCTTTGACATTAAGCTACTGGTTTCCCATTTGTAAGTGGACTCTTTTTGACTCATGTTGTTTTAGAAGTGACCTCAGTATCAAAATGATGTAATTATTTTATAATTATTTTAATACCCTTAAGTAGTTATGTAGTGCTAAGCAAGACAATAAACCCTTAAATTTTGTAGGGAGTGAACTTAATTACTCTTATAAAGAAATAATTTCAGGATAAATTTTGAAAGGAGATTACATTATGTCATTATGGGAGGTCATAGGAAACCACTTTTTAGAGTTTTTGTTCTAAATTAATTGTTTAGAGCTTCTTGAGCTTAGGGTACTATAGTGGCATTAAATTTGTGAGCTTTGGGGCATTAAATTTATTGTGTATGAGTAAACCTAAAAAATGTTTGATGTCTCCCTTTGTTAATAATTGGTTATATTTGTCTTGAAGATTTAAATATAAGAATACAACTTAGTTAACAGTTGGCAGTCTTTGACGCGCCTTACGATTCTTTAACTTGAGTCATCAAAGTATGAGAAAAAGATTCTCCTAAACCTAGTAATTCCAGACATGTTAGAGGTATTGATACCTGGAAAACGGGGAAAAACCTAATAACTATTACATTTATTTACATTTCATACAGATGTATAATACTTTATTAAGGTCCCAGGCAAACTAACAGAACAAATTACATTGTTTGTTTCATTTCTTTGAGGTCTTGATTCTTACTTCTTTGTTGTGTTTTAGGTTCCTGAGGGTTAAGCGATGGGGAGACCCCTGGTCTTGCTTCCGCTTCTCCTCCTCCTCCTCCTCCAGCATTTTGAAGATGGTGACGGAAGCCAAACACTTGCCCAGACGCCTCTCCAGTTTACGCATTTCCAGTACAATGTCACGGTGCACGAGAACTCTGCAGCGAAAACCTATGTGGGGCATCCTGTGAAGATGGGTATTTACCTTACAAATCCGTCGTGGGAGTTACGGTACAAAATTGTCTCCGGAGACAATGAGAACCTTTTCAAAGCTGAAGAGTACATTCTTGGGGACTTTTGCTTCTTAAGAATAAGGACCAAAGGAGGAAATACAGCTATTCTGAATAGAGAAGTGAAAGACCATTACACCTTGATAGTCAAAGCCGTTGAAAAAAATACTGACGCTGAAGCCCGAGCAAAGGTCAGGGTGCAAGTGCTGGATACAAATGACTTGAGACCTCTCTTCTCACCCACCTCGTACAGTGTTTCCTTGCCTGAAAACACAGCTCTAAGGACCAGCGTTGCAAGAGTCAGCGCCACAGATGCAGACATAGGAACCAATGGAGAGTTTTACTACAGTTTCAAAGACCGAACAGACATGTTTGCAATTCACCCAACCAGCGGTGTGGTAGTTTTAACTGGTAGACTCGATTATGCGGAGACCAGGCTTTATGAAATGGAGATTCTTGCTGTGGACCGTGGGACGAAACTGTATGGAAGCAGTGGTATCAGCAGCATGGCCAAGCTGACCGTCCACGTGGAGCAGGCCAACGGGTGTGCTCCTGTCATAACTGCGGTGACACTGTCCCCATCAGAGCTGGACAAGGACCCAACGTACGCCATCGTAACCGTGGAGGACTGCGATCAGGGTCCCCACGGGGAAATAGCTTCCTTAAGCATTGTGGCCGGTGACCTCCTTCAACAGTTTAGAACGGTGAGGTCCTCCCCGGGGAGCAAAGAATATAAAGTCAAAGCAGTGGGTGCCGTTGACTGGGGCAGTCATCCTTTTGGCTATAATCTGACACTACAGGCTAAAGATAAAGGGACTCCTCCCCAGTTCTCTTCCGTAAAAGTCATTCGTGTGACTTCTCCACACTTAAAAGCCGGCCCAGTCAAGTTTGAAAAAGATGTTTATAGAGCGGAGATCAGTGAATTTGCTCCTTCCAATACACCTGTGGTCATGGTGAAAGTCACGCCTAGTTACTCTCATTTGAGGTATGTTTTTAAAAGTACACCCGGAAAAGCTAAGTTCAGTTTAAATCACAACACTGGTCTCATTTCCATTTTAGAACCAATTAAAAGACAGCAGGCGTCCCATTTTGAACTCGAGGTAACAACAAGTGACAGAAGAGCCTCCACCAGAGTCTTGGTTAAAGTCTTAAGTGGGAATAGCAATCCCCCTGAATTTACCCAGACTGCTTACAAAGCCTCTTTTGATGAGAATGTGCCCATTGGGACGACGGTCTTGAGCGTGAGTGCGGTAGACCCTGACGAGGGTGAGAACGGGTATGTGACCTACAGCATTGCAAACTTAAATCGGGTGCCGTTTGTCATTAACCATTTCACTGGTGCTGTGAGCACTTCGGAAGACTTGGACTATGAGCTGATGCCTCGAGTTTATACTCTGAAGATCCGAGCATCAGACTGGGGCTTGCCGTACCGCCGGGAAGTTGAAGTCCTTGCCACAGTGACTCTGAATAACTTGAATGACAACACACCCTTGTTTGAGAAAATTAACTGTGAGGGGACGATTCCCAGGGATCTAGGTGTCGGGGAGCAGATAACCACCGTCTCTGCCATCGATGCCGACGAACTTCAGTTGGTCCAGTACCAGATTGAAGCCGGAGATGAACTAGATCTGTTTAGCTTAAACCCCAGTTCTGGGGTGTTGTCCCTGAAGCAGTCACTCCTGGATGGCGTAGGGACCAGGGTGTCCTTTCAGAGCCTGAGAATCACAGCTACAGATGGAGAAAATTTTGCCACCCCGTTATACATCAACCTAACCGTGGCTGCCAGGCGCAAGCCAGTGCACTTGCAGTGTGAAGAGACCGGTGTTGCCAAAATGCTGGCGGAGAAGCTCCTGCAGGCAAATAAGTTACACAGTCAGGGAGAGGTCGAGGATATTTTCTTCGATTCCCACTCTGTCAATGCGCACGCGCCTCAGTTCAGAAGTACCCTTCCAACTGGCATTGAAGTAAAAGAAAACCATCCGGTGGGTGCCAACATAATTTTCATGAATGCTACTGACCTTGACACTGGCTTCAATGGAAAACTGGTCTATGCTATTTCTGGAGGAAATGAGGATAGTTGCTTCATTATTGACATGGAAACTGGAATGCTAAAAATTTTATCACCACTTGACCGTGAAACAACAGACAAGTACACCCTGAACATTACAGTCTCTGACCTTGGTATACCACAGAAGGCCGCTTGGCGTCTCCTAGACATCAGAGTTCTGGATGCCAATGATAATCCCCCAGAGTTTTTGCAGGAGAGCTATTTTGTTGAAGTGAGCGAAGACAAAGAGCTGAATAGTGAAATCATCCAGGTTGAAGCCACAGATAAAGATTTAGGGCCCAATGGACATGTGACCTACTCTATTCTTACAGACACAGATAAATTTTCCATTGACAGCATGACTGGAGTTGTTAAAATCGTGTACCCTTTGGATCGAGAAGTACAGCATGTGCATTACTTAAAGATTGAAGCCAGGGATCAAGCCCGAGAAGAGCCCCAGCTGCTTTCCACTGTGCTTTTGAAGGTATCATTAGAGGATGTTAATGACAACCCACCTAGATTCATCCCCCCTAATTACCGTGTGAAAGTTCGAGAGGACCTTCCAGAAGGAACCATAATCATGTGGTTGGAGGCCTATGATCCTGACTTAGGCCAGTCTAGCCAAGTGAGATACAGTCTTCTGGACCATGGAGAAGGACACTTTGATGTGGATAAACTCAGCGGAGCAGTCAGAATTGTACACCATTTGGACTTTGAGAAGAAGCAAGTGTATAATCTCACCGTGAGGGCCAAAGACAAAGGGAAGCCAGTTTCTCTGTCTTCTACTTGCTATGTTGAAGTGGAGGTCATTGATGTGAACGAGAACTTACACCCACCAGTGTTTTCCAGCTTCGTGGAAAAGGGTGTCGTGAAAGAAGATGTCCCTATTGGTTCCTCCATATTGACAGTATCTGCTCATGATGAGGACACAGGACGAGATGGGGAGATCCGCTATTCCATTAGAGATGGTTCCGGTGTTGGTGTTTTCAAAATAGATGAAGAAACAGGTAAATATGTTCTTAGTACTCTGGTTTTCCTAAAGGAAATTTCTGCCCGGTGCTAGCTGCTTCACTGTTGACCTCTGTCAGGGTACACATTGCATGCTTTTTGTCCTTTTACAGGTGTCTCTGTGTGTAGTAAGCAACGAGTTTGGAATTAAGGAACCTGAATGACTTGGCATAAAATGAGTCAAACAAACAAACAAAAAAATGAAACAAAACAAAAAGAAACCAGGAGAAAATTGTCATCATCACCACTGATACTGATCCTTGAGTTTGTGCTCTATATTATCAGAGGCATGATTGTGGTTTTGCTGTAACTTTGAGAAACCCTTCCAGACTCTTTGCAGACTTAGAACAGCCCCTCGCACTACCCAGCACACCTCTCAGAGATTATTGTACCCCTAGGAGACAACACAGTGCACAGAGAGAATGCTCTGCTGAAACTTCCATGATGTGGGCTGCTATCCTTAGGAGGTCCTCCACGTTTTGTTTGAGGATCAGAAGCAGGGCAGGGCCGTGTCGCATGGAGGGAACTTGGCTCTTTTCAGGGTGATCTTGACAAGTTAGTTATCCTACTGAAACGGACTTCTTCTCGGAGATGGGGACACTCAACATGGCTACACGATGAATGGGCGATAAAGTGAAATAATGTGTGAAGCCTGCCCAGCATGTGTTAGAGAGTCTGTTCGTGTCTTGGAGATGGTAGGAATGCTTTGTTATGGGACTCTTCCACCTGAAGTAAGAGCCTAAAACCAGAATATCCAGGACAGCCAGTTTCGGCTAGAGTGTTTATTGTTTCGTACTTTGCGCAGATCTCTAATGTAGCTGCTTTTCACAGACACTAGAGCTACAGGTCCGTCTCCCTGGTGGAGAGGGCTGCCGTAGCAGAGTGCACAGATGGGGTGGCTTAAACCGCAGACACTGGTGTTGCACAGTTCGGGAGGCTAGAAGTCGGAGTTGGAGGTGTGGGCATGGTTTTCTTGGAGTCTTTTCTCCTTGGCTTGGCTTCTCCCTCTGTCTTCACACCTTCTTCCCTGTGTGTCTGGGTCCTGATCTCATATAAGGACACCAGTTCCGTTGAATTAGGGACCACCCTGATGACCTCATTTTATTTCTCTCTTCTAAGTTCTTATCTCCAAATCACGTTCTGAGGTACTGGGAATTGGGACTTGAACGCATGAATTTTGGGGGACAGTCAGCCCCATACCACTTTCTAGGAGAGGCTTTTAGCGCCTGTGTTTTCTGTCCTTAGCCCTAGCAAGAAGTACCAGGCATGTAGAAACTGCTCATTAAGTGTTAAACGAACATATGAGTAAATTAATGATTATTTTGGCTTTGAACATCCTGCCCTCTGAGAATGATAGTGGAAATAGAAGGAAACTGGGTAGTAATCACAGTGCTAGGTGAACTGCCCTAGATGGAGTTCAGTTTATTAATCTCCTTGAATGTTTCCTTTGTGAACTTATCCATTCTAAAAAAGATGCTTTTCTTAATACATTGAAAATTTAAGTTTATATTCAGTTATACCACAAGTAAATTCTTAACACCCACCCTACCAACCATGTGTACATCTAATATGTGTAAAGTACAAGAAGCATGTAATTATCCTAGAAATCAGTTATTTTAGAGGCTATTATATTTTAATGTACTTTTGTTTATTAAAGGGATTCTTTTTCTAATGAGTGATATACCACTCATCTGTGTTAGATGTATCTATGGATTATATGCCACTCATCTAAAATACCAGATTTTTCTTTTTTTTTCTTTTCTTTTTTTTTTTTAGAAAACTTTTTTTTTTTTAAAGATTTTATTTATTTGACTGACAGAGATTACAAGTAGGCAGAGAGGCAGGCAGAGAGAGAGAGGAGGAAGCAGGCTCCCTGCTGAGCAGAGAGCCAGATGCAGGGCTCGATCCCAGGACCCTGGGATCATGACCTGAGCCAGAGGCAGAGGCTTTAACCCACTGAGCCACCCAGGTGCCCCCAGATTTTTATTTTTCATTTTTTACTTATTCTTTTAGTTTCTAGAGATTTACTTTTTTTTTTTTTTTTACTTTTTAATTTCAGTGTAATGTATAAAATACTACATTTTTTTAATATTATACTGTCATTTATAATCTTTAATCAAATTTCATGAGATTGTCAGCTGTATGATGGGGCCATGATTAGCTTTCTATAAACCACTTTGCTTTCGTGTACAAATTAGTGTCCATGGCCTAAAAAATAAAACTGTATACTAGGCAAAGAATTTTATTAGCCTTGTTTCAAACATTATTCCCAGCTTCTTCAGCATAATTACCTGCAAAGAATGAATTGTGTCTAAGCAAAAACTGAAAAGAGCTGCAGTGTCCACGGGGCTTGGACTTAAAAATATTGGGGCTCTAGATTTTATCGGACTCCAGAACCACATTTTAAAAAGGAGTGCTCATACAAGATAGCCATTGCCAATAACTGTCTTCTTTAGAAGTTGACTCCTTTCACTTTGCTTTGTTCTTAACTGGCACACGATCTGGAATGTCCCTGTTGCCCTGGCCTCCAGCAGTAAGTGGGGCTTTGCCATCTGCAGGTTGTGTGGGCAGAGCGGCAGCCCGTCGTCTTGGACTGGTCAGACCATCTGTATCTAGTTGCTTTGAGAAGCCAGGTAGGGTTTCTGTCTTGGCTATGTCTCGGCGTGGTCACCGCAAGTGTTTTCTGCGGGGGAGGCCTGCACGGCAACAGTGGCCAGCCGCATCCCTGCTCCTTGGTTTCTGAGCACAGTCACTCCTTTCATACTGGAGATCGTGTTTCCCTCTAACTTCTTCAAGCAGAATGGAAGTTTTTTATCATCTGCTGTAGCTGTTCGGTGAACCACCTTCTTTTGACGAGCGTGTCTTCTCCCACCGATGTGCATTCGTGTTCACTGTTCGGCAAGCTTCGCCTGGTTCACCATCACGTCTCTCATCCTGTTGGAGCGGAGGTGGGACTGCGGGGGCAGGGTCGGAGGGATGACGTAGGGACAGGGCCGGGGGGGATGATATAGGGACAGAGGAGTAGGGTTGGTGCTCAGCGTGGGTCTCCAGTGGCCCAGCTGAGTTGAGGTGCTCACCCCTGGGGACACAAGATGGCTGCTAGAGCCAGATTTTTTTTTTAAATTAATTAATTTATTTATTTGTCAGAGAGAGCGAGCACAGGCAGACAGAGTGGCAGGCAGAGGCAGAGGGAGAAGCAGGCTCCCCGCCGAGCAAGGAGCCCGATGTGGGACTCGATCCCAGGACGCTGGGATCATGACCTGAGCCGAAGGCAGCTGCTTAACCAACTGAGCCACCCAGACGTCCCATAGAGCCAGATTTTTAAATAATAGTTTAACTGACTGCTGTTGGTTATGCTGTTTTCTTTTAGTCACTCACTTGAAGAGAAATTTTATATATATTTATAGTCATACTGTCCAGTATTAATTTGAATTTTCAGGTACAGGGTCAACATGCAAGAATATCCAAAATTTAAGAACTGCAGCTGAAACAATGACTATGTTTGTGAATTTCCTAAGGACCAAAGGACCATTATTCCTATCTTTTTTTTTTTTTTTTCCTTTTTGCTCTTGAAAGCCTAAAAAGAATTGATACAAGTTAAAGTTGTGACAGAAAATAGAACCATATCTTTACATTACCTGATGACTTAAATTATGTGAGCACTGCCTTTTGGGTTTTTCTTTCAAGGCGAAAGAGTATTTTTATCGTTGCTTTTTTTGTGTGTATGTATTATTTTTTAAAGAGAGTGAAAGCACATATGAGCAGGGGCGAGGGAGAGAGAACCTCAAGCGGGCCCCATGCTCAGCACAGAGCCTGGTGTGGGGCTCCCCAAGCTGGAGTCAAGAGTTAGCCACTTAACCCACTGAGCTACCCAGGCACCACTTTTGTTGCTTTTAAAGACTCATTTGGGGTGCCTGGGTGGCTCGGTGGGTTAAAGCCTCTGCCTCTGGCTCAGGTCATGATCCCAGGATCCTGGGATCAAGCCCTGAGTCAGGCTTTCTGCTCAGCAGGGAGCCTGCTCCCTCCTCTCTCTCTGCCTGCCTCTCTGCCTACTTGTGATCTCTGTCTGTCAAATAAATAAATAAATAAATCTTTTAAAAACAATTATAGAAATGAGTATATATTTTTTGCCTATAAATTTAAGAGACTGGGATATTCTTACTACCAGGGAAAAAGGGGAAACAACCAACCAAACAGGTCTGTGTTCTGAAATCTAGTAGTTTTCAGAGCTGAATGGCAGTGTCAGAGCTTTCTAGTGGTACTTAGAGGGGGCTGAGGGGAGGAAGTGAGACTGGGCAGTGGGGTTGGTGAGTGTGTAAGAAACTGTTGAGTATCTCTGTAAATACTGAGATTTGAAGGTGTAAAGTTGGAAATTTCTTGATCATCTGTTGTGTAGTCTTTGACTTTACAGAAAAATACTTAATACACAGTAGATTAATGTTTACCTGTTTTTCTGGAATTGAATCAAAATTATCTAGTAGTATTTACACATTAGCCTGTTACACATTGTAAGATGTGTTTTTGGCAATACAATTATCAGCCCAAGTTATTTTAGAGATTCTTGGCAAGACAGTTGGCGTCGTGGTACAGAATTCTTTCAGGAAAAGTCAATATGTTTGGTGCAGTAGAAATAGTAAAATTAGGTATGTTCTTTTTTGGGGGTTTGTCTAACGAATTCCTAGTGCAGGTCAAAAGTGTGGAGAGGTACCTGTTAGATGAAGAAAAGTAGAAGTTCAGGAACACAGGCGGGGGGCCCATAAGACATGAAGTCAGCATGAGTTGACTAAATTCAGCATGAGTTGAAGATGGCCTGGCTCAGGTCAGCTTTAATAGCACCTTTCTAGAACTTCAGATGCTGTTACTTTGTTTTCTAGTGTAACATGTTGTACTGGGCTAATTGCCAAGTATGGGCCTGTGCAGGACCACGAACTTGCCCACTTAACTGTTTGCTTTTTGCCTTTGACTTAATTTTAAACAATAGTGTTGGTTGAGTAATATAAGTAAGTTTTCTGGGTATTGTACCTATTTCAGCATTGTCAAATAGGTGTATCATTTGCATTCTTTTCATAGAACAGAATATAATTAGCTATCTGAATTTAGTTCTTACTATTTTTATGGTCTTGCTCTTTAAAAAAAAAAACAAAAAACAACTACTTAAATTTGAAACATCCCCTGAAAAGTAGTTTTTTAGTTATGGGTTGTTTTTTTTTCTAAACTAGAAATTCTGTGAACTACTTAAAATATGTAGGCAAATGTACAGTCCTGTTAGCTCTGCATTTTGTACATATTTTGCTAATTGGCTTTGCAAGGAGGTAAATGGAATCCCCACGTGGGGGTGATTGTCATTTGACTCCTCTGATAATCTCTCACTGTGTCACATGCTTTCCCTGGAGTGGCCTCTGGATGTTGGTGAACTGTCCTGCCAAATCCGTGCCCACATGATGGCTTGTCTGTTTTGGGCTTGGAGGTTCGGTGAAAAACGATTTGGGAAATAGGTCTTGTTAGAGAGCCAATCTCCAGGGCTCTTATTAAAATCACCCCTTCCCTTTTGTCTCCTGAAAAATCTACAGGGCTGGTCATAAAGCAGATTTAACAAATGTTAGTGGAAGATCTCTGAAGCATGTGTAATTTCACACTTAGATTTTTATTTGTCTGACTTTTTGCTTCTCAGCATTCACCCCCATTTTCAGTTCAAATACGTGCCCAGTTGCTTTGTTGTCATCTATAGAGTTGAGCAGAACAGAATCTGGAGGCTCCCTCTTGCAGATTTAGGGAATAAATTCAGCTTAGTGTTCCTGGCCGATAGGTACATATCAAGTTAATTATTACTTGAGCATTAGTAAAAAGGTACAGCTTCTTGTTAGCCTTTAGCCTAAGGAAATGTCTAGAAACATGCTTGGCCAAAAGATTTTTTTTTTTTTTTTTAATTGTTGGTAATTGGGGCCTAGTCCCCTGATGTATGTATTGTAATGAGATGCCTTAAGTATGTTTTCATTGGTCTAGAGTACTTTGGTACAGTTTTTGGCTGTTAGTATAATGCAGCCCAGTAAGAGGGTTGCCCTTTTCCACTTCTACTTCTCTACTTATTTGGGGAGACCATGTCTTTCATTAAGATAAGAGCAGTTTTCTAAACTTACAAATTTCTAAACTTACTAATGCTGTGTTGCTCTTAGAATCCCAATTGTGGTTTCAGAATTGAAATTTACATTTCGGTGAAAAGACTTGGGAAGAATTAATATGGAAGTACAGCTGTTGCAACAAGATAAATCACCATTCATGAAGTATGGGAGGGAAAATAGGCACAAGAGTCCAGGGTTGCATTCACACCATGAGGGAGTGGTATTGCTCGGTTCCTGGATTACCCATCTGGGGACTGGCTCCTGGCTCTCCTTGGTTAGGAGACACAGAATGAACAGGTTTGTATAGTGGGACCAGAAGGAAATTTCAATCCAGGCTAACTTTTTTTTTTTTTTTTAAAGATTTATTTATTTATTTGACAGAGAGATCACAAATAGGCAGGGAGAGGGAGAAGCAGGCCCCCCCACTGAGCAGAGAGCCGGATGCGGGGGCCCGATCCCAGGACCCTGAGATCATGACCTGAGCCCAAGGCAGAGGCTCAACCCACTGAGCCACCCCGGCGCCCCTCAATCCAGGCTAACATATTGTTGACCTCAGTAAGAGGGCAAATGTTTCCGGGTCTTCTTTTTGATCTGGCAGAAGTCTGAATATTTTAATTATCTTAATTACTCCAGTTAAAACAAAACAAAACACTTTCCCAACTTAAAGTAGGGTATCATGCATACAGCCAGGGACCTGGGTTTTTTCCCTAGGACCTGCTGGCATGACAGGACATAGAATGCAAAGAATGATATTAATGACCTCAAGTGTTGGGACCAAAAAGTCTGTAAGAGTGGCTAATAGCTGGGCGGTCCTGGGGAGTGTGGTGTCTATGGAGGGACCCGTTCCCGCTGCTGGAGCTGTGTCTAGACTGTCTGGCAGCAGGGACTGGAACAGAGACTGGGAGGAGGCCGCGTGAGGGAGTCCACAGATTTGTTGCTGGAGGGGCTTTGGTGTGGGCATCTCTTGTCTCCTGTGCAGTGGCTCCTGTCCTGTTCTTTTTGTTCTCTTCCTCGGGAAGTTAAACAGAAAAGAAACTGACTTCTTAGCCACAGTGAGATTGAAAATCAGAGCTTGGCAGAAATTATGTGATGATGATGTGCTGTTGCTGGGTTTAGGAGTAACAGTCTGCGCGCGCATGTGTGTGCGGGCCTGAGTCCAGGCAGGAAGGACATGGCATTTCTGTCAGGGGTAGGTGCCTCCTCTGAAGCTGGAGGATGTTAAGGTGAAAATAGAATCTAATTAGGAATCCTAAAGAAGTTCATTTTGTTTTAAGAGAAAACAGGATCCGTTTATCTTTAGTTATTTGTATGATACTGAGCAAGTTGGTGCTTGAGGCCCTGATTGAGTACTGGTTGGGGGAGGAGTTGGGTTGTAAATCTCTCGGGGCTGAGATACAGGTGGTATTCTGCAGAATATGGGGGAGCTCTGCTTTGCCTTTATATAATCCTAAAGGATGTGTAAGGGCCAGATCCATGATGGAGTAGAAACAACTGAAAACATGCTCTGTGCTTTCGATGATGATGATGATGATAAGGATGAAGGGCGTCCTAGAATAAACCACAGACACTGTCACCACCAGCGGCTATTCCAAGCACTCTGTGTGTTTTCATTAATTTAGTTGTCACAACTACCAGATAGATAGCTATCCCCGTGTTATTGGCGAGGGGACATTCACAGAGAAGCGAAGTCACTTGCTCAGGACCACTTGGGTACTAAGTGGCAGAACCAGCTGGTCTGCCAACACTACACTACACTGCCTCTCACCCTTTACAGAGTGATCTGGGGATGCCCTCAGGGAGCCCATTTGAAAACCACTAGTTGAAGATTTATTTATGAGAGCGCAGTGGGGGAGGGGGGCATAGGGAGAGGCAGGGAGCCTGATGTGGGGCTCGATCCCAGGACCCTGAGATCATGACCTGAGCGGAAGGCAGACACTTAATGGTGAGCCACCCAGTTACCCCCGAAAACTAGTAGAGTGGGATTCTGGGCTGAACTGGGTTGAGTGGAGCTGGCTGGAGACCTGAATCCTAGATTTGAGACTTGGTCTTGAAGGAGTATTGACTCCTTATTAACAATCTTATTCCATCATTTCTTCTCAAGGTGATGTATTGGTCTTTAGCATTGAAGTGAACAGGATTTTAGAAATATGTATGGTGGCATTTAAGTAATTTAAGATTATTCCAGTGAAGTGGTTAGTAGTGGGGGGAATCGTGCTGAGTACAGACAGTGAGTTTTCACTAGTGAGGACGGACCGGTTTGTAATTGTGAAGGTCCAGTCATCTCATAAATAAAAATGCTGCTGCTGTGAACTGTACAGGATAATTGGAACTTTTTCTCATTGAAACAATGTTTTAGATGGTTGTTAGGCTCCTGGCTAACCTTTAAAACTAATTTTAACCCACTGAACGGATGGCTGACGTTAACTTAACAGTCCCCCACTTCCCCACTGAATCACGGTCCTGATAGTCCTTGTTCTCTGGCCTTGTCCTCATTGCAGGTCTTGGCTTCAGCATCTGTCCTCACTGGCCATCTGGTTTGTGCCAGTGAACTTGTTCTCCTTCTCAGCCCTCTTGGCCAGGGACCATTTTTATGTTCCAAGACTTGCTGAAGACTTGAGTGTTCATAACTTGATGAGTGGCCTCTGTGTATAGACATCTAATGCTCGGCTAATATCTGGCCTGGTTTTTTTTTTTCTCCCTCCTATTGTTTACCTTGCCCAATTATGGAAATTGAGTGGATCTTAAAACATTTTAGTGTTTTGTCCCTTGTTGGATTTTGGTTTTTAACCATTGAGTTTCTGTTGTTTTGATTTTGTGGGTTATTTTTTTTTTTTTAAAGATTTTTAAAAATTTATTTATTTGTCAGAGAGAAAGCATAAGCAGGCAGAGTGGCAGGCAGAGGCCGAGAGAGAAGCAGGCTCCCTGCTGGACAGGGAGCCCGATGTGGGAGCCAAATGCAGGACTTGATCCCAGGACACTGGGATCATGACCTGAGCCGAAGGCAGCGGCTTAACCGACTGAGCCACCCAGGCGTCCCAGTTTGTGGGTTATTTTCATTCGTAAGGCTGGATTTGTCAAGATTTTATTATGTTTGCTTGTATGTTGTACACTGTTGTTTTGCAGTTACCTTCATGGCACTTTTTTAAAAAAGTCAAGCAATGTTGGTTATAAATAGTGTATCCTGCCCAAGACAGACAGCAGGTCATGAAGCACAGCCTTTCATGTCTTCGTTCCCAGGAATAAATGGGCTTGGAAAGCTTCCTCTTCACGGGCACATGCCTGTACTTGCTGAATTGGCAGGTCCCCGGTGTAACGGCAGTGACAGGAGGTCCAGGGAACTCTTCACACGTGCACTTGCTGGGGCAGTCTGCCCTGTGAAGTTGCCTTGCCGGGGACATGGTGGCCGCTCTGGGAGAACCTAAGGAGGGTGTGGAACCCGCTGCATGGCGGGGCCTCTGCGTGGCTGAGTGAGCTGACCTGTCCAAAGAGATTCGTCAGGATTGTCCTCTTTTTAGTTTCAGCCTCAATGACTTTTTTTTCTTTTTTTGAAAAAAGTTACCCAGCAGTTTCCATAGTTTCTTAAGAATTATTTCTCATTTGTGGTTATTTAACCATATTATCTTTTGATTGCTGATGAACTTTTTCTTTTTTTAAAGATTTTATTTATTTGAGAGAGAGAGAGCTTGAGTGGGGAGAGGGTCAGAGGGAGAAGCAGACTCCCCACTGAGCAAGGGGCCTGATGCGGGACTTGATCCCGGGACTCCAGGATCATGACCTGAGCCAAAGGCAGTGGCTTACTGAGCCACCCAGGTGCCCGAGCTTTTTCTGTCATCATCTGTATATAGTGATAGGTCACATTAATTGGATGCCTGTTGTGAACCAGCACTGTTTTCAAGTTCTTTTAGAGTTATCTAACAGTTATCTCCCTAGATCATCCCAATAATTCGTGAGTAGAATTAGACGGTAATATGCTGTGTTCATGTAGGGCCTGTATGAAACTCTAAAGCTACGATGAGTGATGGGGATGATGGTACCTACTGACCTCGTGCCAGTGAATTTTGCAGTCTTTGTGTGTGTGTGTGTGTGTGTGTGTGTGTGTGAGAGAGAGAGAGAGAGAGAGAAGTGGTATAATAAAGATTGATGTGGTTTGAAGTGGGCTTTGAGGGTATTGTGGTAAAACAGACCTGATTCTTGAAACAGAGGCCTTCTGTCTCTCATCAGATCTTTCTTAAAACCATTTGGTGTCTCCCTTGCATAAAGCCCAAAGTTTTTAGTGTAGGCTGACATGCCTCCCTCTCCCACTAGTCTGTGTTTACTCCTTTGCTCCCATCCCTCCCCTGTGCTTCAGCCAAATGGAGCCAGGCCCTCCCTGCCCTGCTCTGCCCCATTGTGTCCTATCTCCCTGCTTTTAGGTGACACATTGACCACTAGATGGGCTCTTATTAACCCTGACTGCATAATAAATCTCTCCTGACAACCCTTCTCCTTCTTAGGGAGCTCATTTTTTTTCTTTTTTTGTATGTCATATCTATCTATCTATCTGTCTATCTATAAGTATCACTCTCTTTTGAATGTGTATTTGTCCTTTTTCCCCTAAATTGTGAGCTTCTTGTGTGTGTGGATGCTAAGTCTTTAACCACTGGACTCATAAAAGAGGCACCCAGTAAACATTGGTTAGGTCGGCCTCTCAAGCCATTGTTGTCTGTCTTGGAACAGGTAGTCTGCTTTGTTCCAGGAGCACTTTCTGTGTGTTCTTCTGTCACATGTCTCTTTCTTGTCTGTCTCCCAGAACTCAAGGACAGAGTAGTCTCGTCTCCTTTTCTAGCCTCTCCTAAGCACAGTGGCCGACAGGGCCATGTGTAGCCCTTGTTTCCACAACAAACAAACCGATTGTACCATATTAATGATGGTACTCATAAGGTTGAGGGAAACTTTTCCTCTACCTCCTGTCCATTTCTAGACTTCCAGGCACTGGTTCTTAATAGTTTTGACATCACAGAAACCTCTGAAAATCTGTGGAAAACTGTACATTCTGTCTTCAGAGGCTGCAATTAGATTGTTGTAGCCGGAGGCTTATGAAGAGCTGAATCTTCATGTCCTGGGATTTCTGGTTTTATATCTCTCTGTTCTGGGAGTTCCAGGGCTGCCAGTCCTTATGAGTTCTCTTGAAGGAGAATCAGATAGCAAGGAGAGTGCTGGTGGGGCTGGTGGGGCTGGTGGGGCTGGTGGGGCTGGTGGAGGTGGTGATGGTGGTGATGGTGGTGATGGTAATGGTGGTGGTGACAACGACAGTGACTGGTAGTGACATGCATTTGAAAAAGGCTCAACAGCCTGCACCTATTTGTATACACTTCATGGCTCTTAGTCTAACGTGTGCTTATTACACAGTAGGTGTCATTGCTCTTTTATAAGTGAGGTAGATCTAGTGTACGGTAGATGAGTAGCAGCCACTTTCCTGTATACTTGTGTGTGTGCTTGAGATGATTCAGAACACAGTCGCCTCCAAGTGACGCGGTGGCCTGTAGTTCTTTACAAACCTGTGTCATCAGCCTGTAATTTTACGTGTAAGTGACAAGACAATTATAGTAAAATAATTGCAGTACACACAATACACAATATATCTTTTTTTTTTTTTTTTTTTTAACAATACACCTATTTTTAAGTGAAGCAGCCCTCTAGGCCAGGATCTGATCTCTTGTGTTGGCAGTTTACCATGGAAACCCTCTGCTGCTCTGCTAGCATGCTTTTATTTATTAAGGTAGCATAATCTGTCAGACTTCTAATCATAATGTTAACTTTCTTCGCAGAATGGATTTTATTTAAATGCGCTTAAAAAATCAGAGCATTTGGGAATTAATCATTTTAGTTTTGTGTCAAGAGTCCCTTATTCCGTACAAAAGAGAAAAATAAAAAATAATGCCTATTGTTAACAGTTGTTCTTCTCATAATGAAAAGGAGGTTTTCTATTGTAAATGAGCGGTGAACAACTTTACAGTGACAGATGGAATAAATGTATATGTGGCAAAATGTTCTGATCTGCGAATGATACTCCTATCCCTTCAAGTTAGTATGTTTTTTGACCCATGGAGTTGAGCCTTTGTAAGCAGTTATTCTGGAATCTTTCAGGAAGTCATGTTTTCTTTTTCATAAGTTGAAGACATTTGGTTAGTTGAAAGCAAGAACAGCTCTTCGGAAAATGACTCTAAAGTTGGGTTAACTTTAAAGTGTTTTAAAGCAGTCCCACTGTAAATTCTTAGGTAAAAGTTCTTCTGAAATTCATTTGCTTTCAGTTGTTAATATTTTTATTTGTGCCTTTACTCTTTTTTTTTTCACTTTTTTTTTTAAATTTTTAATTTTTATAAACATATTTTTATCCCCAGGGGTACATGTCTGTGAATCGCCAGGTTTACACACTTCACAGCACTAACCATAGCACATACCCTCCCCAATGTCCATTATCCCACCCCTCTTTCCCAACCCCCTCCCCCCAGCAACCCTCAGTTTGTTTTGTGAGATTAAGAGTCACTTATGGTTTGTCTCCCTCCCAATCCCATCTTGTTTCTTTTCTACTTTTTCTGCCCCCCTAGTCCCCCATGTTGCATCTCCACTTCCTCATATCAGGGATATCATATGATAGTTGTCTTTCTCTGATTGACTTATTTCACTAAGCATGATACCCTCTAGTTCCATCCACGTCGTTGCGAATGGCAAGATTTCATTTCTTTTGATGGCTGCATAGTATTCCATTGTGTATATATACCACATCTT
>PISX010001668.1:34942-112410 GCA_004024625.1 Mellivora capensis | reverse complement strand
GCTCTCTTACTGCTAGGATAAATGTGCCTTTACTCTTAAAGCTGCTTGACGTCAGGCCGTCCCAGACATCTTTCTTTGTCTTCTGACAGTGCTGGGCACACAGCTGGTATTTCGTAAATACTTAGTGATGTTCATCTTTTGATAAATCCAGGAAAAGTTTGTCACATAATGTTGTTCTATTGATCTGTTGCTCAGCTGAAGGTGTTTACATTTTTAATGGAAAAACGATGAATTTGCTGTGTAATACTGAGTTAGTTTGTTGGGTGAAGCGTCAGAATAGAACTCGGTTTCTTTTAAAGGCTTGATCTAAATACTTTTTTTTTTCTTTTTCAGAAGTATCTTTTCTTGATAGTGTGTGAGCCTCGTGTAGGAGAAGAAAGCTGATTGATTAGGAAAGCATGAACATGAATAATACCCATGTTTGGCTTTAATTAGCTCAGCGCTGTTGATTTTTAAAATAAGTCAAACTAAGGATCATCACGTCTACAGAATATAAAGTTTTATAATTTAAGGCTCATCATTTTTTCAGTGGTGTTTTACATATAGTGTATGTCAAGAGTGATTTTAGCATATTACAAATCTGCTTTGGTCACTTTCTTCCATAATCTAAGCCTTACGAGCATAGGCAGGGACTTTGCTTAGTTCGGCTCTGGATTGCTGGTGCCTGGAACTGTTCCTGGCACGTGTGTGGTAGGCCCCCAGCCAGCACTTGACAGATGGGTCCAATTGGAAACGTGAGTTCGATTATTCCGGAATATTAAAAGGAAACCCATAAGTAACTATTACTGGAAAAGACGTTTTAAATTTGTTCTCTACTCCCAATTAGAATTTCCTTTCTGTATCCAGTGGAAGTGTCATATGTGCCTCAGGACTGCCTGTTCTTTCATTGCATTTAAAACTGCTCTTCCCTTTCAAATGCCCTCTCTTTCTGTACCTCTGAAGTAGCTAAAAACAAAAAAATGACCGCAACATCCGTAACACTTCAGTAGCAGTGCAGTTTGCTTTTGCTTATATTTCATTCTGTGAGGAAACAATATGTCAGATTGAGTATCAAAGCCTAGAGTTAGAAATCTTAAAATCTGTGACTTTTCAGGTGCATAATAGTGGGTGAGGCCTTGGTGTTTTCTTGGGCTGTGGAGTGGCGCTATTGCTTCTAGCATCCCCTGAAATGGAAAATCCTACTTCCTTTTTTTTTTTTTTAAAGATTTTATTTATCCCCTTATTTGAGAGAGAGAGCGGAGGAGGGTGAGCTTGCCTGAGAGCCTGTGAGGAGGGGAGGGTCGCTTGCTGATAAGCTTGTTGTCATCTGCATAAGGTGATTCAGCAGGTAAGAAAATACGAGAAACCGAGAAACCGACTCCTGGCTGAGCAGGGAGCCTGATGTGGGACTCAGTCCCAGAACCCTGGGATCATGACCTGAGCCAAAGGCAGCTGCCCAACCGCCTGAGTCACCTAGTCGCCCCTACTTCTAAGTATAAAAGATGAATATCCATTTACATTATACATTATATGGCAAAATTTTCAACTTTTGAAAGACTCTCAGATTAGTAGGATCTATTTTTGTTATTACCACTATTGGTGAATTTCCTAAAGCTTCAAAGAAGTAATTACCTCTAGAGATTCACAGAGTCTTTGAAACTGCTCATTTCCTGGATTAAATTGAGCAGGTATAAATGTAACCTTTTAAAAAGCTATTTGTGTTTATTTTAAGTCTTTGATTGTTTCTGCTGATGGGGTGCTATTTACTGATAAGCAGACCCTTCTTTTAAAGCCTAGTTGTATTAAGGGAAATCCACTGATGAGGCTGTTTGAAGGAGAATAAAGTATATGAAAACTGAGAATATTTTTCTCACATAAAGGAATGCATCTGAATAGCAAATTTAAAAAAAAAAAACGCTCACTTGGCCTTGGTCTGCCTTTGTTACCCCGGCCTCTAATTCTGTGAGCCTTTCATCCATGTGAATAGACAGCAGTAGCTTCTTAGGTTAAATCTGTTTTTCTAATTTATAAAGAACTCCTTGGATGACCAAAGGAAGGTCTGAAAACCTTTGTGGAAGTTCTATCTGCATATTTGGGTAGAGATCTGTTTGAGGAGGCATGTTGGACACCTGAAAACAGGTGAGAATTACACAAATGGGGAGATGATGGCTAGGTTCTAGATTAGATGAGGGAGATTAGAAAACGTGGTGGATCAAGTGCAGAGATGTCCAGAGCTCAGTTGGAACTTTTATTATATGTGGGCTGATAATAAGCACTGTGAAGGAAATTATAGAGAATTGTATTATATAGTCTTTTGTTGGGAAATAAACTGCCCTAAAATGTAGCAGCCTTAAACAGTCGCCATTTATTTGGGTTACAGTTCATTTGGTTGGCAATTTGGGATGGACCCAGGCTGGGTCTGTCCTTTGCTAGTTTCAGCTGGATTTGCTCCCGTAAGTTCCCTTGCTGGTAAGCTTGGTGGCTCGGCTTCTGGATATTGGCTGCAGGCAAGGGCTCCTGGGGCCTGTGTCTGTCCTTGTTCAGTTACCTAGCCTGGATGTCCGGCTTCCAAGAGCTGGCGAGAGAAGTAGCTAGATCTCTTGGCCTGGGTTCAGAACTCCTACATACTTCTTTCCCCCGTCCTATCGTCCTCATAAGGTGATTCAGCAGGTAAGAAAATGGGCTGCCCGTCTTGATGGGAAGAGTTGCAAAGTTTGGGGTTCATTTTTTAGTCTACTGTAGAGACACTTTATCTGATTTTTTCCCCCTTTGATGAGGACATTCCTTTTGGATATAAAATGTGCACAAGAATTTAAAGGCTTTTGAAAATTAGGAAAATATCTGTGGTGTCTTAAAAAATTTCTACCTTAGCTATATAGTCAGATTCTTAATGCTGTTAAAACATTTAGTAGTATTTAAAGTACTCTTTCAAGTTATTTTTAATACATTTCTACTTAAGCTAGAACTTTAAGTAAGAGATACCAGGAGGATTGCATCTGAAGATACCTAGGCAGTAGCCCTTTCTTCCTTCTCTATTTCAGTTTCTATCACAAAGAGTTCTTAAGTTTCTTGCCGGCATTTTAATGCTGAAGGAAGAGGTGGGTTGAGGAGTAGAAGGCAGCAGGGAGTTCTCCACTGTGGCTTTCTGCTTCCGGATCCTGTTTTTGCTCATAAGCATCACCTTTCTTGCTAATTAATTTGTCACAAATTATTTCACTCATTTGTTGCTTTTTCTTAGAGGAGGAAAGATGTGGGGGAAGTGGCATGAGAAGGAGGTAGAAGATTTGGGGAATGTGAAGGTGAAGATAAAAACAGGAATAGAGGGGCGCCTGGATGGCTCAGTGGGTTAAAGCCTCTGCCTTTGGCCCAGGTCACGATCCCAGGTCCTGGGATCTAGCCCCGCATCAGGCTCTCTGCTCGGCAGGGAGCCTGCTTCCTCTTCTCTCTGCCTGCCTCTCTGCCTACTTGTGATCTCTCTCTGTCAAATAAATAAATAAAATCTTTTAAAAAACAACAACAACAACAGGAATAGAGGGGAGAACACCAGCATTGTTTTGGTGTCTTTGGGCTTCATACACATCCCTATTGTCTCTGCTGAGTTTCAGCTTCGGTGGCAATGTATTAAAAATAAAGATGCATATAGTGCTGCTTACTGTTATGTTAAGTTTGGCTTGTATGAGATTTGTTAGGGGACATATTTACAACAGAATAAATAGGAAATAAGGCTCCGTGATGAGTTAAAATTGAAATCACAGGATTTGAAACAAATTCCTAATTGTACTGATGCACTAAATATTCTGATGTTTCTGTCTGGGAATTTTGGAAGAGTTAATGTCTTTGAACACATTGACCTGTATATGGAAAAGGGAACTTGTATCTTTCACAGGGTTCATTTAGAGAAAATATAAGGAAACCCCAGTTAGTATTTTTTTTTTTTTTTTTTTTACCTCAAGGACATTAGAAAAACAAGCAAATAAAAATCATTGTTAGAGACCGAGAAAAACAAGCGACCTCAGTAAAACGTGTTTGCTGTTGTTTACTGCTTAAGAGAGTTCAGTGATCGTTATCGAAACGGTCAAGTTTCTAATAAACTCTCTCATGGGGGGTTGCCTGGATGGCTCAGTCAGTTAAGTGACCAGCTCTTGGTTTCTGCTCAGGTCATGATGTCAGGCTCCTGATTGAGCTCTGCCTGGGGCTTAGGAGTCTGCTTAAAGATTCTCTCCTTCCCTGCTGTGTGTGCATGCTCTCTCAAATCTTAAAAAAGTAAAATTCTTCCGTGGGATGAAATTGAGGTTCTACAACAGAAATATAGGTTTCATGAGAAACCTAATCTAAAGGTGCTGACCTAAAATTTGATACTTTAATAAATAGTGAATCTTGAATATGGTCTACAGAAGACCAGTGTATCTTAGAGAGTGACAGTCATAAATTCTGTTTTGGAATTAGAGATGATCCTGAATTATAGGTACCTAAGGCGAACAACCTGTGTACATGAAAAGAAACACAACAAAACACTTCCTGTCCCAGAATGTACCATAAAACCATTTATTGGAAGTATTCCATTGCTTAGATTCTGTTATTTAGATACGAGTATCCATGTGAAAACGTGAGCTGATTTTCAGTTTATGTTAGCACAATTGTATAAATTCTGCCAGTGTTTACTTTTGCTTTTTATTTTTCAAATCTCCAAAGGATTTGTGCTAACAAGTTAAAGCAGCACTGCTCAGTAATACCGTCCACATATGTAATTTTAAATCTTCTAGTCACCACACTAAAGAAGAAACAGATGAAGTTAATTTTATTAATAAATTTTATTTAATCCAGCAGAGGAAGAGGGTCATTTCAATCTGAAATCAACATAGAAAAGTATTAATGAGATCTTTTACATTCTTGTAGTCACGTGATATCTTTAAATTAGTGTGTATCTTGCATTTAGGAACACCTCTCAATTTGGACTAGCCCCATTTCCAGTGTTCATTACCACATCAGAGGTTTAGAGATCTGTGTAGAATTCAGCCACTTTAAAGAATATTTGTGGATGTAAAGCCAGGGTCAGTCACCTGGGTGAGGTGGTGGCCCCCATGGTCTGTCCCTTCTGGCAAGACTGGCTGGCGTGCTCTCGTGGGATGGGGAGGTGGAAAGGGTTAAGCGATTTTGCATGTTGAGTTCAGTTCTGGTGGGAGGCAGATACCCTCTTCTAATGGCATTCACTGAGGATGTTAGAAACGCATTATGCTGGTGTTGCAGAAAATTTCTTTGTCAAAGATGCTGATGGCCTAGATCCTGGCATGGCTTTTAAAATATTACAGTAAAGCAATTCTTGTGATGTTAAACTAGTGTCAGAGGCAGATGGAAACTCATTTTGCAATCATTTGACTCGGGCTCTCTCTTGCTTTGTGTTAATGGATGTTGGAAAACAACCTAACAGTTAATTTCAAATTAGAATTTTGTTTTCAATTAAAAATTGTCCAGTGATAGCTTTTATAAAATTCTGAGTGAATCAAGTGCCTTCCCCCCCCCCCAGGATACACATCTGTTATTTAATTTGCCCATTCATATTGCTTTTTTGCAGGCATATTTGGGGTTGGTAGAAAATCTAATTTGATTTGACCTATGAGATACAAATCTTTCTCTGAGAGTATGATGTCTCAAGACAGATTTGCAGTTATTTTCCAAAAGAATTTGTTAGATGCAGTCTGCCATTTCCAAGTGAAAGCAGCCTTCAGTCATTAACAAATAAGTTCTTGTGGGTTTACAGAATTGTTAACCTGTATAAGTAATTCAAAGCCTTTATTTTTTATACTTCTCTTTGGAAATATGGGCAGTCCCTCTTATGTAAACTTGCTCTTTGTGTTGTTTTGATGTTGTCCTTTTCTGAGTTAAAAAGTCACTCTGTCTGCCTGTGCTCCCTTGCTCTCTCTCCCTCTCTGACAAATAAATAAATTAAAAAAAATTTTTTTTTAAATCATATTTTTAGATTTTGGGATTTTCTGTGTAAGTTTTGGGATGTGCACACCGAGATGACTTTTGCAGTCATTATTTATTCTAGTCATGACCATTTTTATTGGCATTTTAATGGACACAGACTGTTAAAATCTATTATGTCCTAGCACTCCTGCCCTTGGAGATCACAGATCTACCTGTTTCCATTTGGGCTTCCACAGTTTCACATCAGAAGTTGTGAATGAAGCTTAAGTAAATATGTTTATTTTGTGCTGCTGGCCAGAAATCTGCTGAAATGCCTGGAGGTTGTTTTTTTTTTTTTTTTTCTTTTTTTCTTCCTTTTTTTTTTTTTTCCCTAAACCCCTGTTGGGTGAACCATCACTGTGACAGGTAACTAGCATTCCTCGGTAAAGCCTGAACTCTTTCCCCATCCCCATTCATTTCTTCAGAACTGTTGAATGTAGGGATTGTCTTGCTGGGGACCCCATTGATTAGGTCACAGCCTGGTCTGCGGAAAACAGAGATGCCCTGCGGCTGCTTCACGGCAGGGGGGATTTGCTAAAGCCCATGTGAAAGGGCCCCGTGGGGGTCCCAACTATTACCTTGTGAACAGGAATCCCTTCGGGCAGCAGAGCACGTATTAAGGACCTATTAGCTTCCTCAGGCTTCTCCTGGAATTGAAAAGCACTTGGGAGCGAAGGAATAATGAAAGGAAATTGTTGCCAAAGCCACTGACAGCGTGCCCTGCCCTGTCTCTGTGGGTGCATCCCTTCCGCAGCAGCTTTATTTCCTGCTGGGGAGTCTGTTAGCTTTAGAAGTCCCATTAAAGGTCATGGAAGGGGAGTTTGGAAATGATTATATAATGTTGACTTTTTTTCTTTGAAGAGTCGATTTTCTGTTCAGGCATTTGGGCAAAATGGGCAGAGACCTAACCCACATTTAAAATGAGCTTTATTTTCCAATAAAACAATATATCACCACTGTAGAAGTCTGGGAAAATGTAGACTATTATAAAGAAGGAAGAAACTTCTTAAAATTCTCTCCAGAGCACCCTAGAAGTTTTGTTAAATTGTGTGTACTGTACACACACACACACCCCTCTACAGCTCCAGATACTAGATTTTAAAAAAAAAAGGTAAATACATGGTGCACATATAATGTTGACATCCTTTTAACATATCCACAGCTTTTTAGGATTCTTAAGTATTCTTACAGAACGTGATTCTTGATTATATGGAATGTCATTAGAGAGAAAAACTTTATTATCTAGAATAACACTCAATATAGAACACTTGAATTGTTTCCTTGTTGATGTGTTTCTGTTTTGCCCTCACATAAATTTCAGGAAGCAGAATTACCGGGTCAGGAAAAATAAAAAGCTTTCTAATACAAAACAAATTGCTGCATATTTATCCAGGAACAAAAGTCTTATTAGCAGTTTGAGAATATTTATCTCTCTGCATTCTTGCTGACACTAACTGTTTAGATTTAAAAATAAGAAACCAGAAAGGGGCCAGTATTTTTGGTGAAAAAACTTGCTTCATTCAGGGAACTGTCATAATTGAAATGGTGATTGTTAGTTATGTGTCTGGTTATGTGTTGAAAATTCTTATTTTTTATAAACCAACTTTTTGAGACCATATTTTGATTTGCCTAGCTTTTTTTGGATTTTTGTCCCCAGTGACCTCGTAAGTCTTATTTCTTTAACTTGTCTTTTAAAAAAAAAATAGGTGTCTCCTGTGTGCCAGAGAAAGGTCCTTTGGGGAAGACCTCTAAAAATGGAGGCTTTTTATTTCACTCGGTTAGCTACTGTTTATAAAAGGCTCTGTTTAGTATGAATTTCTAATTTGAGCTGCTGTGAGGGTTTCCAAATAATAAATGGGATTGAAAATGAGGTAAAGAGGTACACACGTCCAGTTACAAAATTAGTCATGGAGATGAGTAAGTGCAGCATAAGGAATATAGTCAAGTGATATTGTAATGTTGAATGGTGACAGTGACTGCACTTAGTGTGGTAAGCGTAGAAATTGTCAAGTCACCGTTGTACATGTGAAACTAAAATATGAGCATGTCAACTAGAGTTAATTAAAAAACAATTTTTACTGTTACAACCAAGAATACAATTTCTTCTCTTTTTCTTCCCTAAGTGATATGACCCAAGTCCATATACAATATCTGTACTCAGCAGCACAGTGATTGAATTGAGACAAACTATCTTATTCATGGGATGATTTCAGAACAAATTATCAAAGATCTTTTATCAGGCAACAAGCAATTCTTGACAGCTATTAAGGGAAGGACCCAGGAAAGAGTATGAAGCAGGTAAAACACACAGGTTTCTAATCAAAACGTAATTGGGTAAATAACAGTTTAAAAAACAAAGTTTTAGTTGATGATTTAGGCAATGAATCTAAGAGTTAAATATTAAAATTATAATATAGGCCCAGATATTATGAGGTTAATACATTGATTTCAATATACTGAGGTAATTTTATTGAGCCCTTGGGGAAAAAAGAATCCTCATTCAGAAACCCACTAATATTTTATTTCTGTTTGCTTCATATTGCATACTTATAATTGTAGTAACTTAAAAAACTGATATTTTAGAGTCCAATTTACTGGTAAAATGATGAAGATGGGAGGAGGTATGGAGACAAAAAAATCTCTACATGATTTTTTCCAAATTTGGGTGGGGAAGAAAATTCACAAATAATTATGGTACACAAACTTTCTGCCTTACTTGCCTTGGGGGACTCATTCTAAAGGCTGCCGTACTGAATGGATGCATCTTTAATCATCTGGAAGTAAGAAATCCATTATTTTTCTAAACCAGACAGTGGTTGTCTGTTTTAATGGAACAGTTGGTTGATTACAACTCTTTAGGGCTTTTTTTTCCCAGTGCTTCCAGTGCTTACTTCCTGTACGTATTTGAATTCAAGCTTTAGGGATTGTTAAAAGGGAGTCAGAGAGTCAAAGAATTTAGAGTAGGGATTTGATTAATTTTGGTTTTTTGTGACCTTACAATTAGACTGTTTAAGGGAAGTAGATTTCCTTATAGCAGCAGATTCCTCCAGCCTGGTTGCTTAGAAATGGACCCCTGTCTACAAATACATACGGTGAACTTGGATGTGTTGATGGTGCAGCCTACCTACCAGACAGAACAGGGGCTGCCATTGTGTTCTTTTTTAGGAGAGAGCGCCATGCTTCTTATCTAAGTTGGAGGGAGTAAAGTGGTTTCTTGCAGAAGTTAGCAAAGTTTTCCCTGTTTTTTAAAGTAACCAAATGTAGGTTGGCTTTATGGAAATCAGAGATCTGTGTTAATTACAGAATCCCATATATAGAAAGCATTATTCAGGTTGGAAATGACTGGCTAAATCCTTCAGAAAGTTAAAAGAACCTCTGAGATGTATTCAAAGGCAAAGTTAACTGAAGTTAAAAACATTTTTTTTTTTAAATATATAGTCCTTACCTGAGGAATAACTAGAGGCTCTCAAGCAACCCCAGACCTCTGTTGGTTGTCAATCTGTGATTTTTAAGAACATCTCAATGAAGAGTTTTTCAATTGGAGTAAAATTCTAGGTCTTCATATAATTTATGTTCTAACTAAAACATAGGGAAGTTTGGCTTTCCTATTAGTTTTCTCATCGTCGTGGTCATTTAACGCCATCAGATTGCCATTCCACGCGCCATCAGCTATTTGAAATTTTATTTAAGGACAGACAGAAATGCTTCATTACAGCTTATTCATTCATGAAATGTAAGACTTGTTCTTGCTGTCCCTGTGAAAAGTGCTTCATGTGAATGCCCGCGCCTTTTTGGAATGCTTTGTTTCATCTAAGGGTGATGCCCTTGGCATGCCCTTCCAGGACTGAAAGAAAGGTGAGGTGAATCACAGGCCAGATGAGAAGGGTGTATGCTTCTTGGTTACTTCTCAGTCATTTTGGTTTTGAGACTTCGGCTGTCTATATTTTTTTCCCAAGGGATTAGGACACTGGTTGATTTTTCTTCTTTTTAGATACAGTGTTTTATGCACAGATGGGGTTTTGCTTGCTGAATTCCTGAAATTCATGACTTGATTTTTGGACATAAAAGAAGTTGCCAAAAACAATAAGAGATTAACATTTTCAGTTAGTCCAACTGAACACAGAATGGTAAATGAAAACCCGCACCTCTTATGTTTACTATGTTGCAGTATCTGGAGGGTTACCCTGTAAGTTTAGATTTGCTATATTTTTGTTTTGTTACTCTATTTAAATTATGTATCTGAAAGCTTCACCTGCTGCAGTTAATACTGGTGGGGTGAAGGGATTAATAGTGGTGGGGTAAAGTGACCTGTGTTATTTATTTTTCCCCTTGCTAACCCTAAACTGATGATTCACATACAGTCATTGACTTGTGAAAAGAAATATTGATTGCTCTGGAAAATACATGGTAATCATTTAAAGTTTCCTAAGAAGTTTTGTAGTTATTTCATCCTGTTGGAAAGAGGCCAGGTGTCAGTTCTACGTTCTGTGCATTGGAATGTTCAGGTGTGGAGGGCAGGCACGTTTTTCTCGGGACAAAGCACAGTTAACAGTAGTCAGTGAGTCTTGTATGAGCATCAGCAGGAAATTTGCAAAAACACTCTGGCCTTTCTATAGACTCATTCCGTTGTCCAGCACAAAGCACTGAATATGCTGTGTGGTGGAACCTCCCATCTGGGGTGGGGAGAGTGTAATTGGAGAGAGGGTTCAGTCCAGATCTCAGACTTAAAAAAAAAAAAAAAATGTAATTAAAACCATCTTTTGGGGCACCTGGGTGGCTCAGTGGGTTAAGGCCTCTGCCTTCGGCTCAGGTCATGATCCCGGGGTCCTGGGCTCGAGCCCCGCGTCCGGCTCTCTGCTTGGCAGGGAGCCTGCTCCCCTTCCTCTCTCTGCCTGCCTCTCTGCCTACTTGTGGTCTCTGTCAAATAAATAAATCTTAAAAAAAAAAAATCTTTTAAAAATTCTTTTTTTTTTTTTTTTTTTTTTTTTAAGGAGATGATCTAGTTTATTATTGTCAAATACCCATGGTTCTAATGACCTGAGTGGAGTAGATAAGACTCAGTGGAATGAAGAATTTCTTATAGATTTAATGCATTCATTTTTTTTTCCTTAAGGATTTTATTTGAGAGCAAGAAAAAAAACATGCACAAGAGAGGCCACAGGTGTAGAGGGTGGGGGGAGGTTGGAAGAGGCAGAGGGAGGAGCAGACTCTAGGCTGAACAGGAAGCAGCCCTACACAGAGCTCAACTCTAGGATCATGACCTGTTAGCTGACTGAGCTGCCCGGGCACCCCTAGATTTAATACATTTTTAAATACAAATAAACATGATTAATTTTAGCTTATTTTCTTAAGTAGGTAAGTATATATCAGTATTTTACTAAACTATTAATTTGCTTATTCAGTTACTTATTCAATTATTTGCTTAAGTGAATTACGGAATGCTTGTGTGTTAGCTTAGTGGAATTAATTAAATAGTCTTTTTACTGTGCTGTAATTCTTGAAAACAACAGGAAAATGCAGTTTTATTAAATTCTATATGTAATATTTTGTTAAATTGTATTTAAATTATATTAAAATTTTTTTCAGTGAAGATTTTGGGTGTTACTGTGGGAATATAACCATCTTCAGAGGGACTCTGATTGCTAGCAGGATTAATAACTCTAAAGGGTGAGCAGAGAGAATGAGGAACCAGATAACAAGTCCTTATGATCTTTGGTGGATCTGTGACCTTGTTAGGGAGAAGAACCAGTTTATTGGACTCTCCTAGAAGCCTGGCAGGAGGTTGTGGGGAAATGAAAATGTGGGGATGGAGAAGAGGAGGGGGAGGACAGTCTTTGTGGCCCAAGTGCAAGTCTGTGTGCAAGCACTCTCAAATCCTGCTTGGCTCCCCAAAGGATGAGGACTTTGGGGAAGTCACCAGTGGCCTTTGCAAGTGAAGCTTTGGGAGAATTTCACAGAAGTAAGATTTCAGACAGTGAAAAAAGGCCTTGATGAATTCATTCATTTATTCAATTGCTGAAAATTATTTCTTTATTAATACTTATTTTTTATTGTTTTGCCAGTGACCATTTAGTGACTGCCTTCCACACACCGGCGTGTGGGTGCTGGGGTTTCTGCACCATACAAGGTACACACATAATCCTGTGGACTCCATGGGGCTGGCTTTCTAGAGAGAGGAGACCACTAATTAAACAAATGCCGAAGAAGATGCAAACACACACATTCAGCTTCAAAGTGCCATGGAGAACATTAAACAGGGCAGCATGATGGTGGTTTTCTGTAGGCTGCTGATGAGACCTTCTTTGAACCAGACTTGTCAGGGAAGGACTTCTAAGGAGGCAGTGTGAGCTGGGACTTGAATGACAGAGTGGAGAGTGGAGAGCCAGCCTTTTAGGGCAATTTTTGATCCTAGGGAAGAGCAGCCCCCAAAATATGAACAGGCCTGTATGGCTAGAAGCTGAGATGAGGTAGGTGAGAAAGGCAAGAGCCCAGTCATGCGGAGGCCCATGGTCTGCAACTGCAGGTGAATGGTTGGGGATCCAGGGCAGTCAGTCCCGGGGAAGGGAGTAGCCCTGCCTTATAGGGGAGGGGTACCAGCAGCTTGTCTCCCTCCAATTTTGTGGTAGATGCTCCTCTCCCCCACCCCCCCGCCCCCCCTACTGCTGTTGTCTTACTGTCCTGCAAGCCCTCTTGCTCATTTTATTTCCTAGTCCAGGCTTTACACTTGGCTCCTTGGGGACCCCTGTGATAGCAGGTAATCATTCTAGTAAAAAGCAGAAAGCAAGGAAAAGTCTTTCTTTTTCTTTCCACGCCTGTCAGTTCTGATGGTTTGCCAAACCAATTTTCCCCTTTGGTAATAGACTTTTTTTTTCTTTTGGATAAAAACCCTTGGATGAGAGTGCTGTTTTTAACTATGTATAAAGGAAATCATTAAAAGCCAGTTCTTTTCTCTCAGAAGCACATTTTTTTAATTAAAAAAAAAAGTCTTTGCACAGTCTTTATTGGTCATAAAACACTTCGAGTTTAGAAACATTTATGATTTTTTGAGAGAAATCTTGGGAAGTATATGATTCATATTCTTGTACCTGAGTGGGGTCTTGGGTTTTTCTTCCCAGGTCTTAGTTAAGGGGGTACTCAGATGTGTCTCATCTCCATATGATGCTTAATAATTTCCCACATATGGTCACTAAGGGTTAACTGTTATATAGATAAAAGGTTTATGCTTCAAATAAAATTTTTTTAGTAATCACGGTACATTCTAGCAGTGACTTCTGTTGAACTTGGTTAGTTTTAACTCATAAAACTGTAACGACTACTGGAACCTTCCTGAAATTTGATCAGAATTTGATAAAAATAAGTGGGGAAGGAGATAGTATGTGGGGCAAAGACAGATATGTACTTTCTTTGCTCCAGACATTTCTAATTTGATTCTTCCTAGTTTTGAATATCATGCCATATTTGAAATTGGGACTTAATAGTGTCTCATAAAAGTCATTCTGTACTTTATTGGGGCTTGGGGGAGAGTTAATAACAGATCTCAAAGACTGCTTCAGGAAATGCATTGATGCATGGTGTGCACACAACGTATTTTTTATACCATCAGTGGAAATTATTTATGTCTGTTGAAAGTGTTTCCACAGTGGTCTAAATTTCTTTGATTCTTCAGGATTCAGTTCAGACCACTTAGGAGTATTTTGGTCACCTGGTTCTTAAGTGATTCTGATAGTTCTGTTCCAAATACTACTTTGTCATAATGTAGTTTCTGTTAGCCAGTGTACTCCCTGGACTGATAGTAGCATCCTTGTAGGAAAGAGGTTAGGAATTAAGTGTTAAACTTCTGGTAAGAGTCGTCTTCAATCTTGACTTTGCTCGAGTTTCTCAAGCATCACAGTAGGTTATTAGTACTAATTACTTTTATTTCTATGCTAATCCCTTGGTCCTTTTATAATACATCTTGTTTTTCTCATTATTAAATGTGAGGAAATTGAGGCATAACGTGAGTTTCTGAGTTCTTACAGGTACTGGGTTTGGCAGCAGAGTGAATATTTAAAGTAGCTGAATATTGCCTCTAAATTGCACCTTTTAAATTTGTAAAATAATTTGGATTTTTAAAATTTAAAAACTGCTTTGGAGTTAAAATAGAATTTAATACAGAACTTTTTTTCTTTTTTTTGTCGAAAGTGAGGGAAAATGTGACTTTGGAATGGATAGGAAAGGGAGGGGAGATTTGTATTTGCTTCAACTGGTGTTCAGTTCATGTGAAACGTACCTACCTTTGGGCAGAGCTGAACCACATGTGGGTCTTAGGTTTTATTTTAAGAAAAAGAAATAGGTTCAGTTTTCTGTGTTTAGAATCTGTTTCATAGGAAGCCTAAACAAACGTTAAAAAAAGGAAAACTTGCTCTTCTACCAGCCTGGTGCATTCTAGGACTTGGGAGACAACTGTCTCTTTTGGAAAGAGCTGTGTTTATATAGTGGCCAGCGTAATCCTCGATGGTAGCAGCGGGAGCTCATTCCTTTCCTTCTTTAGCCAGGGAGTGCTGGAAGGAGTTTGGCATGAGGCTTCGTCATTGCAACTGACATTTTAATCGTTGAATAGCGCCTTGTCTTCTTCATACTAAAACATACTTTGCAATACAAATGTTTCGGGCAGTTGTTCCACTGGCTTATGGAAACCTGTCTGTCCCTCTTCACTCTGAAAGGGTGCTTTTGCATTGCTGACATTTCTTAAGTTCTGTTGAGTACACTTTGGATCCATCCTTTATACATGCAGGTTTAAAAAAATGTAGGAACTCTGTTTGTTGAATGAATTTAAAGAAAGTGTCAGTCAGTAATGCCAATTTCAACATTAATCTCCAGGAAGATCTAGACCACTATAAGCAACATAAAAGTACTTTTTAATGAAAAGGGTATTATAAGATACAGTTTTTTAAAAAACTTGTTACTTACATTTTGGGATAGATTAAAAAGCCACTGAGATTTCTTTTCCGAAGAGGGGTGTTCCTTCAAATACCAGTTTTTATCTGATACCAAACTTGGATAGCTGGCTTAACCTTTAGTGTTTTGGATCTACTGCCCACCACTCAGTATTTTAAAGTTATTAACTGCATTCACAGTTCAATTATGATCTCACGGTGATCTTCAGTATTATATAATGCCTTATGTACCACCTATTAGATTTCATGTAATATAAATTTAGTCTGAATTTTTATCTGGCAAGATGATAGGAAGAACACAGTTCACCCCTGAACAGTGTGGGGCTTAGGAGTGCTGCCATCCGCAGCCTCCTGACAGTTGAAAATTGCATATAACCTGCCTCCCCCAGAGCTTAACTACTAATAGTCTACTGTTGATCAGAAGCTTTACCAGTAACATAATCCATTTAACACATACTTTGTGTGCTACACGTATTATATATGGCTTTCTTATAGTAAAGTAACCTAGAGAAAAGAAAATGTTAAGAAAATCATAAGGAGGAGAACATACATTTACAGCACTATGGCACATTTGTCAAGAAAGAACCACTTGTAAGTGGGGAGCTGTGCATTTCAAACCCATGTTCAGAGGTCAACTGTGTATAGTAACTTTCTGAATCTGGAACAGTGTTGAATTCTATTTCATGTCCTTTTTCCTTTTTTATCCTAAACGTAGTCAGATGAAATTTTTTTTTTTTTAAGATTTTATTTATTCATTTGACAGAGATCACAAGTAGGCAGAGAGGCAGGCAGAGAGAGAGGAAGGGAAGCAGGCTCCCTACCGAGCAGAGAGCCCGATGTGGGGCTCGATCCCAGGACCCTAGGATCATGACCTGAACCGAAGGCAGAGGCTTTAACCCACTGAGCCACCCAGGCGCCCCGTCAGATGAGATTCTTACACTTTGTGTAGGGATCTGTTTGGCCCACATTTAGTTGGGTTTATACTTTAAGTCTTGTACTTCCTTCTTCCATGGGCAAATGCTGGTAAACTTCTGTTATGTGTTAATTTTTCTTTTCATTGATAGTGATAGATTAATGAAGATCACCTACACAGACTTACAAGAAAAGAGCCAAGGCTTGAGAGTCAGACCTTCCTGTTGAGTCACAGCTCTGCTGCCCCATAGGAATAAGAAAAGTTGAGCAAAGCACCCTGGTGCTTAGGAGTTTGGGCTCTGGAGCTAGTAGGCCACATTTTGGATTCTTTCTTCTCTGCAGCTAGTTGGGTAATTTAAGGCAATTTAACTTTTGAGGCTTCAACAAGTTATCGAATATAAGTGCTGTGATAGGATAGGTAACTGGTAAGGGAATTCACTATTTAATTCATTGATTAATGTATTCCTGTTAGGGTGAATAAACGACTTTGGACAAGTGACTTTTCAGCTCAAAACCCCTGCATCTGGAACATGAGGAAGACCACAAAGCTTACAGAGTAATTGTGAGGATTAAATAATACAATTAGGGGTACCTGCATGGCTCAGTAAGTTAAGTGTCCAACTCTTTATTTCAGCTGAGGTCATGATCTCAGGGTCCTGGGAAAGAGCCCCAGGTTGGGTTCCACACGCAGTACAAAGTCTGCTTGGGATTCTCTCTCTCTCTTTCTGCCTTTCCCCCTACCCCCCCCCCCCATAAATAAAATCTTAAATAATATAGCATATAGCATTTGCTCAGTATGCATCCAGTAAATATAATGTGGAAAAAATAATCAACATTGAACTGGTACAGCTTCTAACATACACAGCAAACTACTAGAAACATTGCCATAAGTATGTGAAATATATCCTTTGAATTTTAATGCCTCCAGAGGCTGTTTTATGTATGTAGTTTTATCCAGTTAATGTGTATTCAGATGTTACTTTTTTTATCTAAGGATGATCCTCTTAAAGAGAGCTTATCCATGAAAGCCCTCATTAACAATATTAATGATTCTGACTTGGAAATCAGAACTTGGGATCATTTCTCAGCAAGGCATGAAAACATGGTTTAGCAGAGCTTGCCATGGGAATGACTCTCTGCAAAGCTGAAGAAATCCCTGGACTTGAAACATGATGCTTAAAATCTGATTATGAACTTAATATGTTTTAGTAAGTTTGCAAGTCAGAAAGCTTCCTCAGCTAATTTTAAAGTTATTGCAACAATTTTAATTGAAAGAGTTGGTAGATCTACATTTTAATTAAGAGATTTAAATAGGCAGTTTAAATAATGAAAAAACAGATTGGCAGCTAAGGCATAAAAAACTTTCCCTTTAATCATTAATTTATGACCTAACTCTGGGCAGTATACAGAATTTCCTAGACCTTAAACTTTGTAATACAGTCGTTTCATATATAAATACTTTAAAAGTTTAGTTGCTGCTGTCACACTGCCCATTGTTACACATCTGTTTATATTAAATAGAACAGATAAATACTTGGAAAGAAAGTGTATATCTAAAAATAGAAAGGGGAAAAATGTGAAGGTTATACTAGCAAAACTTTTAAAGGACTGCTGGTACTTAACGGTTTGTCTTTATCATGTGCATTTTAAATAGGGCTTAAAATTCATTGTTAAAGAAATGTAAAGATTAAAAAAATTGGTTCGTGGGTTGATTCTCTTAATTGTCCCTCCATCATCTTGTTTATTTGTATGCCCCCCCCCCGCCCCGCATATGTAATTATGTGTTTGTGTGGTTTTTATTTTTAGAAGAGAACTAAACAAAACCAAAGTAATACTTTATATACTTTTATAAAGGTTTTTCATTTGTTTTCGTAACTTGTATATTACTGACATTTTTCTATGTAATGAATATACACAACCTTTTTTTTTTTTTTTTTTTTAAAGATTTTGTTTATTTGAGAGAGAGTAAGCACAAGCAGTGGGGAGAGGGAGAAGCAGGCTCTCGGCTGAGCAGGGACCCTGATGTGGGCCTTAATCCCAGGACTCCCGGATCATGACCTGAGTGGAAGCAGACGCTTAACCAACTGAGGCACTCAAGGAACCCCATACATATAGTTTTTTTTTTTTTTTAAAGCTTTATCCATATATATATATGTATTAAAATGGTTTCCTTTTTCTCCTGAAACTATGAAATGTGCTTAATGTCTTAATGGCACAGAACAACAAGGTTTCTGTAGCATCAGATACTTTACCTAGATCCCCAAATGCCATGAAGACAGCAAAAACAATTTTTTCTATCTGGTCATTACATTTTTTCCTTCCACTGTAGCCAGGAGTTTTTCTCTGGAAACTGTAGGCTGTGTTCACTTGCTTTCATGCTTCTCTCTAATTAGAGGACACAGCCGGAGACTGGGAGGTGCTACAGCGTGATTCTCTGAAGCCCGTCTTTGAGATTGAATCCCAGTTCCACCATGAACAAATGGTGACTTTGGGCAAGTTGTTGACACTGTTTCCTCCCTTGTGAAATATGGTTGGTTGTATTACCTCACTTCTTAGAGTTGCTGAAAAGATTAAATTAATTCCTATATGAGAAGTGTTTAGTATTTGGCATATCATGAGCTCTAGATAAGTATTTTTGGTAATGTATCAGCAGCATCAGTAACATTTCATGGAACTTACTGTGTTTCCACTTATGAGTGGCTTCCCATCAAATGACACAGCAAGTCACTGGTTTTGAAAGATCAGGTCATGGTAATAATCAGTACCATGTCTTTAGTTAAACTGGAGAAAGAAGTTTACAACATGACTTACTCGGTCTTTAGCTGTAAGAAGGCAAAGAGCTATCTGTTGAACTGAGTAATGTGCCCATATACTGCCCCGCAGTTTGCTTGGCCCATGAGGGGTGCTGTGTAGTTGATTCATCTTACTTATTTTGACCTTTTTATTATCAAAAGCATGGGGTAGAGCTTGTAACTCTTAATCTTGGGGTCGTGAGTTCAGGCCCCCTGTTGGGTGTAGAGCTTACTTAAAAAAAAAAATTGATTTGGGATGCCTGGGTGGCTCAGTTGGTTAAGCGGCTCCCTTCGGCTCAGGTCATGATCCCAGCATCTTGGGATCGAGTCCCATATCGGGCTCCTTGCTCGGCAGGGAGCCTGCTTCTCCCTCTGCCTCTGCCTGCCACTCTGCCTGTGCTCGCTCTCTCTCTCTCCCTCTCTCTCTGACAAATTAAATTTTTAAAAAATTGATTTACATATATATAAATTTAAATTTTGATACATATATATCAAAATTTAAATTTAAAAATTGTAAAATACAGTTTATGTATAATTTTATGTATATAAAATTTAGTACTTAATGAAAATCAGATAACAAATTCAGAACAATTTTATCACTTAAAGAAGGAAACAAGTAGGTTAACAGGAAAATTGAATGTATAGTACAGAGTTCCTATGTCACATACAGTTCACCCTAGTAACATCATACATTAGTATGTCTGTTTGTTGTAATTAATGAACACACATTGATATATTCTTATTAATACTTCATTGAGCCCATAGTTCATTCAGATTTCCTTAGCTTTTTCCTAATGTTCTTTTTCTGGGCCAAGATCTTATGCAGCCTGCTCCATTACATTGAGTCCTGCCTCCTGGACTCCTCTTGGCTGTGACTGTTTCTCAGAATTACCTGGTTGGTGATGGACATCCTTTTATCAACAACACATGCTTAACAAGCTCCCACAGTTACCATGCCCTAAACAAAACATGTCTGCCCTTGAGGGTTTTCATTTTAAGAGGGAGCTTATAGTCTACTTTTTAAAATTGATTTCATAGCACATTAGTATTGAATTTGACAACTGTGGGGCTTCTTTTTTTTTCCCTAATTAGCAGGAAAAAATTGAGTATTTATGGATTAATCACAGACAGATACTTTCATGCTTTCTGTTCTTTTAAAGTGTATCTGTTAGAAGGTATCTGTTCTTTTAAAGTGTATATTGTTGAAAAAAAATTTTTTTAGATTAAGTATTGTTTTTATATTTGGGAAAACATATAACTCCAGAAGAGTTATTCTGTGTATGAGACTACAGAATTGGAGGAAGGAGTAGTCAGTTGTTTGTTCCCTGTAGGAAAAATATTATACAAAGTTATTTTTCATGTTTAAGTTTTTCTAGTGATTGAAGAGACTGTCCTAAGTTTGGTTCCAGAAAAGTTAAAAAAATAATAATAATAATAAATGCATGTGGCATGATTACCAGAAAGGAGAGTAAAGTTTGCAAACTTATGTTGCCAGGCCACTGCTGATAAGTATTTTTAAGCTGGAGTTGCTGAAGAATCTGAAATAGCAGCAAGGTTTTGTTGAAACCTCTGGCACTGTGGCTTGATAAGGGGCCAAGACCTGTTGAACAAAGAAAATAGGAAAATTCCAGAAAGAATGGTGGCCATGGAAATTTGAGTTAGTTAAAATACTTTTGGCAGTATAGTAGCTATGTATAATTTTACTTTTGCCCTAAAAATGACTGTGTTGAAAGCATTCTGATCCACCTCTGTCAGCTGGAGGACATGCTGGCCTTTGCTATTCAAGGACGATATTCGGGTTTAACATCATTAGCCATCAGTGGTGGATAGTAGGAATTACTTAGAAACCTTTCTCTACTTTTGGGTCATTTACTTGAGCAACTGATACTGTACCCTGTGACCTTGGAATGATCAGGCTATGGAAAGACAGCATCGGTGTCTAATTATTATTTATGGTCAGGCATGAATCTTCCAGAAAGACCTTTTGCTGTGAGTTCCATTTTCAGCCACACTGGTCAAGTTCTTTGAACAATTACATTGTATTTATTTCCCCTTTCAGTCTAGCTGTTCCACTGTATGCACATTTAAAGTCAGTTTCCATAGTGACATCTGGTGGTGGCTTTGAAATCCTGGAGAGTATGTTTGGAATGATAAATATTTTTACTTCAATAGCTCCAGATTTCCGGCTTCTTTCTGATTTTTCAGCTTATTAACAACCTTTCTTGAAAATGTCTTCATTGTACTCTTGAGGTTGGAAGCCAAGTCATTGATTGCCTCCGTCATGTTTCATTAAAGCAAAGGAATGATTCCTTGTAACATTGCTGAGTGTTGCATATAACAGGCTTGTCTAAACTTGTCTCTATGCTCAAAATATACATCCCAGAATCCCAAAGCAGCACCCCTACTTCACCTACTGCTCGTGTACCAGAACCTCATGATTAGTAGAAAGATGTCGTTCTCATGTTGCCTTTCTCACTGTTACTTTCTCTTGGAGCACTGGTCACTCCTCCTCTAGCTGGAGGGACTGCTGGGGAAGGTCTGGGCTCCCACCTCTCACTGTAACAGCCCGGGTTTACATCTAGTTGCGTGTCATTGTTGCTCTCTCAGGAAGTGAAAGCAGAATCAAAAAATAGGAGGAGAGATGGCAGAGAAAGAAGGGAAGAAGTGTGAAGACACGCCCACGAGGAAGACCACAGGGAAGAGTTTGTGTGCTGGTGTCTGTATGTGCCCATCAGTACGGTATTTTTGTGGTATGTGTTAATGAGAAGTACCTTAAACACTGGAGTTTGAATATTTGTAATTGTTGATGATTCCTTAGCGAATTGTTTCAGGAAAAGGGAATTTATAATGTAGTGCGGAAACAGTGGTTATCGGAAGCTGGTTATTGGAAGTGGTTATGGGAAGCTGGGTCATGGGAGAAGGAGGAGTGAGGTGGTTTTGAGAATAAACCGTAGATTCATTTCCTCGGCTGGCTGGGAACCTTAGTTGTTGCTTACCAGTGTCAAAGGAACTAACTAGAAGTCTCCATGTGGAATTTTGAAGATTTCTCTTTTGTGAGTGAATGAAGGTTGCAGAAGACATCCATGTGTCCATACTGATTGTGTTCCTGGAAGGACTGGGAACATGGGTAGGATGGTGGACACTGTGACTGGAAGAGTGGACCTTGCTTGTGGTCAGACTTCCCGACAGTGGGTCTGAGGGTCATCTCAGGCCAGGACCCCTGTAGAGAATGATCAGTTCTGATGAGCCGCTGACCGAGGCGGTGCCTCATTCTGGATTCTCAATTCTTTACCTGCTCAGCTTCCTGGCTGTGGCAATCCTTCCACCTTTCTGTAAAAACAAGGGAGTTGCACTGTTGGATTGCTGAGGGGTTGCTGGTCTACCATTGTTGATTCTTTGAGGTCGCCAAAGCTGGATCTGCTACTCTTTCTTGCTGTATTATGTAGATGGCTTCTAGCCGGTCCTGGACCAGTGTGGTCCGTTCTTCCTAGGTTCCTGGTGGAACTCATTGCGGTGCTTTATGCCTTCTCCACAAGTTCCTGCCTGGGAGACATCCATGGATGCATCCCGCGACTGAGCAGACAGATGAAGAAGCAGAACATAAAATAGCTTTGCATACGTGTAGTCTTTTCCCACCTACTTTCTGCTTTATTTAAAATAGTGCTTAGAATTCGAATCAGCAGTTAGAATAGTACTTGGGCACGGCCCCTGAACGTCTGTTGACCAAGCGGAGTCCTTGAATCTTCTCTCTTTCAGTTCCTTTAAGTGTGGGGGGGACCCTTACTTAAGCAACTGAAAACTTGTAGCCTCTCCTGGTGGCCACCAGTGTCCTTGGTGCTGTGGGGTTGTGACCGTGACGCTGGGCCTGATCATGACAGTATAGCCTGCGGTGAAGACCCTGAGTTCTGCAGACAGATCATCTCAGATCCCACTTCTACCTCGAAACCCTTGACCGGAGCTGTTTCTTTTCTTATTTTCTTTTTTAAATATTCTGCGTGTTTATTTGATAGAGAGAGAGTGAGCACAAGCTGGGGGAAGGGGAATAGGGGAAGGGAGAAACACGCTCCCAGCTGAGCTGGGAGCCTGGTGCAGGGCTCGATCCCAGAACCCCGGGATCATGACCTGAGGGGAAGGCAGATGCTTCACTGACTGAGCCACCTAGGCCCCCTTCTCTCTAACTTTTAATGTTTAGTAATATCTGGAAGTTACCTGAGACTTGGAAACTTTCTAGGAGGTCATGCAAAGAAGGGGATCATTGGTCCTCCAGTTGCCAGGCAAGAGGGGACAGAAGGGTAGCTCCCAGCAGAAGGCATCTTGGAACACTACAGTCTGGGTGCTCACAGACTAGACCCGAAGCAGAACCTGATGGAAAAGAAATACCTACTTTTGTCCGTGATTTAAACCTTGTATTTGCATTTTATATCATATACTTATTTATAAAATGCAAACATATATATTTTTTTTTTTCCTTCTACCTCAAAACTGGAGAAAGCTATTATATGCGAATGGACATTTAATAGAGTTCTTCTGAATCCCGATGTGTCAAAAAATGAATAAGAGGTTTCCCTTTTGTCTTTTTAGAGTTTTCACATTAGATTTTGTCGACTGCACTTTGTCAAACTAGCACAGACTGATGGCACTGATGTCAGCGATTCGTAGAGTTTGCACTCGGCTCTGCCATTCATGATGACTCTGGGAAAGGTCCTCCTCTCTTAATCTGAGGTTTTCATCTGTGGTATGGGCATAATAAGGCCACATGTGTAGTCAGGTTGGCTATAATGGCTAAATAAGGTGGTCTTTGTGGGACCATTATCATAGGGCCTGGCATATAGTAAGCACGAACAGACTTGTTTCTGTAATTATCATTGTCATCAAATACCTGCAGATCACATTAGAGAGACACAATTTTAAAAAGTCAGTAGCAGCATGAATGATTTGAGTATTCGAACCAGAAAGAAGTGAATACAAGCACCATGTAGCTGTCTTCCTGAGATTTGATAATACTTCTCCTGTCAAATGAATTATGTTCCATTTAAATGGCAGAACACAGAGAAACATACACACACTCATTTATTAATATGCAATCCTACTAGAGAGAGCGTTCTGTTATTCCCTGACTTCTGTGTATCCATTGATGGGGCCGATGAAAAAAGAAACTGGAGATTATTTTTCCTTGGTCACTAAGGACGCTCTTCTTTCAGGCTAAAGACAAGTAGAACTTTACTAATTTAGTGAACAGATTGGGTATGCATAGACTATGTTTGGAACAGACGAAAAGGAAAACATGTTGAGCTTTTCTGACCATTACCTCTGTTGCACGGGGAAACCAGTTAGCTCCTTTTTATTTAAGAGTTGTGAGGCTTTGTTCATTATTTCTAGGAGTATTACAGGTCCATTTTGAGTATTTGCTAAGACTTAATGGAACAGTTTTAACTAAGTATGCTTCCTGAATAGCAGTACTCATTTCATGATCATTTATTTCATATTTTAATATTTAGTTAAGTTTGGTATTTATAACTTATAAACCTTTGGGAAGTGTTCGATATAATGATATGACATTCAAAACAAATGAGTTTTTGAGATGTTAATTACTTCACATAAAGATTTACATTTATGCAGTGATCAAAAAGTAACAAATACAGATCTATGTTTGGTTGAGATAAATACTGTTTTCGTTTCTTAGTGCAGATTAAATTGGCGTTTGTTCTTTTTCCTGTACTATTTTGCATTAAGTGAGAAACCTGTAATGCTAGAGTTGTAGGATTTCCAAAGTCCAACCTGGACCATAGTGTTGAAACCCCAAAAGTAGCATTCATTCAGAATGATTAATGCACAAGGAAAAAAATACAGTGACATATTTTGGAAAAGCCAAAGGACAGGATCACACTATTGAATAAAAAGGTGGGATTTGCCTAAGAGTAATGGATATTTCCATTTTATGATCACCCTGAGAAGTGGTTAATCCTAGGATGAAGTAAGGTTTTGACTGGTTTTAGTGGCTGGGCCAGAACATGACAGACACATTAACCCACTTCTTCATAATCCCGTAATTCACCTTTTACTGGTTAACTTAGTAGGAAATGTGTCCTAGTTTGGGTCCCAGTGGAGGGACTTTCTGTACCCACTTCAGTTAAGGCATCTGTTCATTTTTGTTCATTTAATATTATTGGCCCTGGGTCAGGTACTGTCCTAGTACTCAAGAAGGATGTGGCCTCTGCCCTTGTGGATCTTACTTTGTCCTGGGAGACTTTATTTAGCACACTGGTTGTCTTGCCATTAGCCTAAGGGGATTAAAGGGTTTCATTCTGTGCACCAGAGACTTGAGCAAACCTTTATTCTGGACTGTGAGGTGCCGTGCTCTGCAGGGTGTGTATACCAGACTGCCACATGTGGGGCAGCATTGCTGCAGCCTCCGTATCTAAACTCTAGCAGTGGTCATGGGAATGCAGTGTGGGAAGCAGGGGCTGCTAGGCCGTGGGGGCTCTGATGTGGGCCGCGGCTTTTTAATTCAGAGGTCTCTGATGGACCTCCAGGAAAACCTGCAAATCTCAAGTGATCATACATTTCATCTTTGGAAGCACAGAGTATCGGGCCATAAGCTGATCTCTTAGTGCCCATCTCACTGCTTTGTTTCAAGACTTAAATGACATATTCTTTGTAGAGTGTTCTGCATAGCGCCTGACCCCTAATGCTAATAATGACAAACACTTTTACAGCCAATACCATGTGCCAAGCGCTCTTCTGATTGTTAATGTGTCTATTCGCTCATTTAATCAACCTGTGAACATCCATTCCATCTTATAGGAAGAAACAGAGGCACAGAGATGTTAGGCAACTTGTCCAAGGTCTCTCAGCTGTAAGTGACACATAAACATAAGCGCTTGAGAAATGAAAGTTGTTATTTGGGTTGACCCTGGGTCCATTGTTGTTGACGTGTCATCTTCTTTCTTCACAGGTGTCATAGAGACTTCAGAGCGACTGGACCGGGAGTCCACCTCCCACTACTGGCTCACTGTCTATGCAGCAGATCGGGGTGTCGTGCCTCTCTCATCGTTTATCGAGATCTACATAGAGGTTGAGGATGTCAATGACAACGCACCACAGACGTCAGAGCCTGTGTATTATCCAGAAGTAATAGAAAATTCTCCCAAGGATGTATCTGTGGTCCAAATAGAGGCATTTGATCCAGATTCTAGCTCTAATGACAAGCTGATGTACAGAATTACGAGTGGAAATCCACAAGGATTTTTTTCAATACATCCTAAAACAGGTATGTGGTAATGGTATTGTGTGAAATGTTCATGCTTACACCTCTTGATACGGGGAGGTTAAGAATTTTCTAAATTTACCACTTTTCTTTATTTTGATAAATCATTTCTCTCTTGAGTTATTCAGAACAAGGCTTTATTTCCAGATGAGAATTTAGTCCAAATGTTTTTCTTTACCCCCTTTGAAGTTGTCTTTATAGAGCTTACTTTATGGCTTTGCTCATTAGTAGAATTTCACTTAAGGTGAAAAAAACAAACACAGTGTTTCAGTAATAGCTCCTAAATTAGTGATCTGTCTTAAACTCCCTGCAAATTCTACTGCTGCTAAGTATTCCAGTTTTCTGAAGTCTGCTTTTTATGAAGAATTATCAAAGGAATTTATTTCACAATTCATAGTATTTTTCTGTGTGGTTTTAGAATTTTTTCTTAAAGCAGTGCTGTGACTCTACAGCCTGGAGGGGATCAAGATTAAACCGTTTTCAAATTGGGAGCAGTTACTTTCTTGAACTGACACATCAAATTTTCCTTGTTTCCCCAGGGTCTGACCCCCTGCTTATAAGTGGATAGCTCCTTGACTCCAAAATCCTCTTCCAAAATCCTTATCAACTTTTAATCTTTGTTCTTTTACATTTGACAACGCCTCTGATTTTTTTCCTCCGATCTTGCTTCATTTCTCTCTCTCACCCCCCGCCACACACACACACACACACACACACACACACACAGCTTCCATGTAGCTACCATTTGTATCATACTCTTTGATTTCTTGATCACAGTTAAGGCAGAATCGCTGTATGACATTGAGAGGACAGTTTATTTGCAGGAAAGAAAACTTATCAGATAGATCACTGGCCTGTGAACATAAGGATGTTTCAGTGATGCGGTACTTTTCAGTAGAATCTGGTTAACAGAAAATTCTGAAGAGGGAGATTGACTGAAATGCACGTACATTCCCTGGTCATGTCTTTGCTAATTCTGTCTTTTTCTTAATTCTAGGGCAGTTGGCCTATTTAGTTACTGGGTTGTCTATTTCATACATTAAGGAAGTAATTTACAAAAATCAGAATTAAGGAGGTATTCTCTACTTCTTGCCATTCTTTGCTGCCACCCCTTTTCTTTGTAATGTTCTTTGTCGAACTCAAAGCAATTCTTGAGGTAGAAAGAAGCTTGAGGTTAGTATCTCTGTACCAAAGCTACTGTACAAAGATACCGGGTAGAAATCAGTGTGTATGTTTTTTCTCTTTAAAAAAAGTTAAAATACTGATTTTTTAAAAATCTCTTGTCATTCGTAGAGTCTGTCCTGATTGTTGAAAGTAAACTTAAGTACAAGATTTATCTTGAATGTATGAGATTTACTTTTGCATGGAGTCTGCTTGAGATTCTCTTTCTGCCCCTCCCCACTATGCATGCATGCACACTCTTTCTAAAAAATTTTCAAAAATGATTTAAGAATGATTTAAGAATGATTCAGCTGACAAAGTACAACATCCGTTCATAATAAAAACCTGCAAAGTTAAAAAAAAACCAAAGTTTTGAGGGAACATCCCTCAACATAATAAGGCCTTATATGAAAGCTTATATCATTCTTAATGGTGAAAAAGTAGGAGCTTTTCCCCTACTAAGGTCAGGAACAAGACTGGGATGTCTACTCTCACCATGTCTATTCAACATAGTACTGGAAGTCCTAGCCACAGCAATCAGATAACAAAAAGGAATAATACAAGGCATCCAGATTGGTACGGAAAAGTAAAACTCGTCATTTGCTGATGACGTATATAGAAAAACCTAAAGATTTCACCAGAAAACTGCTAGAACTAGTAAACGAATTTAGCAAAGTCACAAGGTACAAAATCAATGTACAGAAATTTGTTACATTTCTATACACAAATAAGGAAGCAGCAGAAAGAAAAAAAATAAGAAAACAATCCTGTTTACAATGGCACTCAAAATAATAGGATACCTAGGGATAAACCTAATCAAAGAAGATGACACAAAGAAATGGAAAGATATTCTATGATCATGAATGGGAAGAACAAATATTGTTAAAATGTCTATATTACCCAAACCAGTCTGCACATTTAATGCAGTCCCTTTCAAAATACCAGCAGCATTTATCATAGAAGTAGTACAAACAATCCTAAAATGTGTATGGAAATAGATAATTCGGGGAATAGATGACCCCGAATAGGAAAAGCAATCTTGAAAAAGAAAAGGAAAGCTGGAGGCATCACAGTTCCAGACTTCAAGCTCTATTACAAAGCTGTAGTCATCAAAACAGTATGGTACTGGCACAAAAACAGACACATGCATCAATGGGGCAGAATAGAAAACCTAGAGATAAACCCACAACTGTATGATCAATTAATCTTTGACAGAGCAGTGGAGAAAAGACAGTCTCTTCAAAAAATGGTGTTGGGAAACTGGACAGCCACACGCAGAAGAATGAAACTGGACCACTTGCTTATAGCACAGACAAAAATAAATTCAAAATGGATGAAAGACCTAAATGTGAGACCTGAAACCATAAAAGTCCTAGAGGAGAACACAGGCAGTAACCTCTTTGACAATGGCCATAGCAGCTTCTTTCTAGATACGTCTCCCGAGGCTAGGGAAATAAAAGCAAAACTAATCTGTTGGGACTGCATCAAATAGAAAGCATTTGCACAGCAAAGGAAACCAAACAAAAAGGCAACCTACAGAATAGGAGAAGATCTCTACGAATGACATATCTGATAAAGGGCTAGTATCCAAAATCCCTAAAACAAGTAATCCAGTTTAAAAATGAGCAGAAGACATGAACAGACATTTCTCCAAAGAAGACACCCAGATGGCCAACAGACCCATGAAAAGATAGATGTATCTCCCTCACGAGGAGTGATGTTGACCAATTCAAAACTACAATGAGACCTCACCTCACACCTGTCAGATTGGCTAAACAGGAAACAATAGGTGTTGGCGGGGATGTGGAGGAAAAGGAAGCCTCCCGCACTGTTGGTGGGAATGCAAACTGTGCAGCCACTCTAGAAAACAGTATGGAGGTTCCTCAAAAAGTTAAAAAACAAAAACAAAATAACAGGGACACCTGGGTGGCTCAGTCAGTTGGGCATCTGCCTTCCACTCAGGTCATAATTCCAGAGTCCTGGGATCAGTGTTGCCTCAGGCTTCCTTGCTCAGCAGGGAGCCTGCCTCACCCTCTACCTGCTCTCCACCCCCCCACCCGCTTGTGTGCTCTTTTTCTCTCTCAGAAAATAAAATCTTTAAAAATAAAAGTTAAAAAAATAGAACTGTCCTATGACCCAGCGATTGCACTACTGGGTGTTACCCCAAAATACAAAAACACTAATTCAGAGGGAAACCTGCATCCCGATGTTTACAGCAGCATTATTTACAATAGCCGAACAACAGAATCCACTCAGTTGTTCACCCATAGGCAAGCGGATGAAGAAGTGATGTGTGTATACACACACACACACACACAGGAATATTACTCAACTATAAAAAATGAAATCTTGCCATATGCAACAACATGGTTGGAGCTAGAGAGTATATGTAGTAAGTCTGACAGATAAAGACAAACACTGTACTATCTCATATGAGGAACTTAAGGGGAAAAAAACAAATGAGCAAAGAAAAAATAAAAGCGAGAGAGAGAGAAACCAAGAAACAGACTTTTAATTATAGAGAACAAACTGATGGTTCCTACAGGGGAGGCGGGTGTGGGGGGGGTGGGGAATGTGTGAAACAGGTGACAGGGATTAAAGAGTACACTAACCATGATGAAACAGAATAAAGACCGAAAAATAAATTAAAAAGAATAATTGAGCCGTCTACGAATTTATTTACAGAAGAAAGAAGGGGGGTCTGAGAGTTGTTTGGAAGCGCTGGGAGGAGGGTGCAGGAGCCTGAGCCCAGGAAGAAGGGCTGGAATTAAGAGATTATACAGGGACGTGAAGACTGGAATTCACATCTGTAAATGATTGACCAGAGGCTTGTTGAAGCGGCCTAGTTGCAGACTGGTTTTTACCGCACAAGTGGTAACCAAGTTCAGCTTCATTTTGGTGAAGTAAAATGAAAGAAAATGAAGCCAAAAAATTAGAAGGCACTATGAAACATCAAAGAAGAAAGATAAGTTTATAAAAATTTCAGAGGATTTTGGAGTCAAACTGGGAGACCAAGAAATCTAGATGCTAAACCCTTGAGGAGATGATTCAGGAATAGAACTACCCCTGATTTTAAAATTGTTCGATGAATTCGACTTTAAAATGCTTTCCTTTTTGTCTTCTTTCTCTCCTAGATTAGGGTGAGTCCTCTGGGCAGAGACAGGCAAACAAACAAGCAGTAAATGTCTTTGTGAATCTCTGAGCCAGGACTCTGGGTCTGGGCACAGGGTGTAATTAAGGAGAAGGAAGAAAGACGCTGAAAGAGCTGGTGTCGGTCAGAGCTGCCATGGGGCAGACTCGAAACCTTGCTTCTCTCTGGGCCTCTGAAATGACCACCCCACTGCTCTGCGGGTGTGTCTCGCGGAAATGTGATTAATGTGGCACTGTGGCTTCCTCTCATTACTGACAGCTCTTAGGCGTGCTGTCTGCAGAGAATTCTTGATCTTCAGGGAGAATAGACCCCTTCCAGGAGTCCACGGCTTGCTCCGGAACCCGTGGGTGGGAAGCTGTGCATCCCGCTGTCAGCACGGCAGGAGCAAATTCAGGATTACAGGGAGACTTTATTTCTTTATGAGTTGAAGATAGATAATAGTGGGGAATAACTGTAGTTAGAATACAAGAATGTTTTTGCTGTGAAGTATATTACAAACCATATGGTTAGTAAAGGAGTCTAACCATTTCACAAGTTGAGTAAAGTCTCTAAAGATCAGGAAATAAGTGTATTTTAGCTCGGACATTACTAAAGGTTAAATATAACTTTACAAGGCCTGTCTCCAGATGATTCTGTTCTCCCAACTCAGCAGAAACTTTGACCCTGATCCTCGGGGCCCAAACTGCAATGCTTCAAAGTATACATCTTGCTCAAAACGTTCAGAGCAGACCTGTTTTTAATGGGTAGATCGGTATTATTGGAGGCCAGATTGTGGAAGCTGATGAAAGAGTCTAGTAGAATGAAGTTCCCATGATTTACCGACCATAACACCACCTGGAGACCCTAAATCATGTTCCTTAATAATTAATGGCTGAGTGAGAAAATCACTGGGCTGGAAATCCAGAGATCTGGGCAACAGAAAGGCTCTCACCTCTGAGATCGTGGGGAAAACTGGCTTCCAGGTCCTTCCATCTTGTGATTAGTGATGAGCTTTTGCACACCTGTTGAGGGATGTCTACACACAGTGCAGACCACTCAGAATCATTTATGGGAGAGATGCCTCCGCCCCTTCCATTTGCACGGGCTACATTTGCTCTGTTCACTGTGTATAAGATAATCAAGGTTTTGGTAGGTTGATCCAGGATAAACACACTTGATGGAATAAAATCAATCTACTTGCTCCTTAGTGGTAAACATCAGTTTAGGACCCTGGTGATGTATCAGTATGTGCAACAAACTAGAGAAAGCCTAAATTCATTGTCATTCAAGTCATTTGTTTTTCCATCGAGTCCTTCCTGAGCCTCTCTTCTGTGTACAGCACGTTAAGAGATGCTTTGAAAGCTCATCTGCATGAATGAAAGGCAAAGGGGAACCTGTGGGGTACAGGATAGCGTGGCCCCGACCTCAGATGGACACCTCCGCAGGAGGTGAGAAACAGGCTGATGGTGTGAGTGTAGTTAGGATAAGGCCCCCTGAACAGGTTACTGGGCTGGTTTTGAAGGTGGGGAAGTGGGTGACTGGAGAAGAGGTACAGGGTGCTTGTCCTGGTGGGGGACACTTTGATGGTGATAATGCAGCCACGCGATGAAGTTAGAGCAGTGTGTGGGAGAATGGCTGCATGTGCTGGAAAACCTTCCAAACCAGAAGAACAGCTCAAAGACAATATGTATGTTTTGTTTTGTTTTTAATTTCTTTTAAGATTTTACTTATTTGTTAGAATGAGAGAGCACCAGCAGGGGGAACTGCAGGGAGAGGGAGAAGCAAACACCCTGCTGAGCAGAGAGCCCAATGCAGGACTCCATCCCAGGACCCTGGGGTCATGACCTGAGCCAAAAGCAGATGCTTAACCAACTGGGCCACCCAGGCATCCCAGTATTTATGCTATTTTTATAAATAATGACCTATTTTCAAGAATGTGGCTGTAATTCCTCGGAACGTTTGATAACATCTGAATCAGATGACCTCACCAACTCATTTTGGAGAGGAAGGAAATGTGTCCGCAGTGCTTTTTTTCTTCTTTTGTCAGAGTAGGATAAAATATTTTTTTGAAAAGCAAAACAAAAAACCCTTCCTGGGAGTGGATTTGATACTCTGAATTTTAGGTTCAAACAGCATGCTTGAATGAACATTTTTGAATTTTTTTTTTAATCTTCCAAAGTTGTTGGGTGTGTGTGTGTGTGTGTGTGTGTGTGTGTTTGTGCTTGATTATGGTGCTAGGAACTGTCTTCTGCGTCTCGGATGGTTCTTTTTTTTTTTTTTTTTTTAAAAGATTTTATGTATTTATTTGTCAGAGAGAGAGAAAGCACAAGCAGGCAGAGGCAGAGAGAGAAGCAGGCTCCCCGCTGAGCAAGGAGCCCCACATGGGACTCCATCCCAGGATCCTGGGATCATGACCTGAGCCAAAGGCAGCGGCTTAACCGGCTTAACCTGCTTAACCGACTGAGCCACCCAGGCATCCCATCTTGGATGATTCTTATGTTAAGTAGGAGGGCAGAGCTTTTCTTTCCCAGGGTGAATAAGCAGAAGAGACTTGCTCTGTTTTCCTTTTCTGACACACACACTTTGACACCATGAATTTTTGTAACATGTTTTGTTTGAGTATGTCCAGTTTCAGGGTAAATTCACTTTTTTCCCCCCTCCCCCCAAATTGATCTCCCACCTTTCCTCTGGCAACCATCAGTTCTCTGTCTTCAAGAGTCTTTGTTAAATTTGCTTCTTTTAACATAAATCCTGCCATTGCTTGTGGGAGACAGACAAGACTAGAGAATGTTAGATTGTCTGAGCCTCGGCAGCCCTAACTCCTGCAGACCCCTCATGGCTTCTTGTGTGAAGGACAATGAAGAAGGGCGTCCTGAACAAAAGGAACTAGTGTGCATCTCACAGGTTTCATGATTTACGAGTAGCTCAGGAAACTGAAACCACCCAAGCAAAATGTCTTTATATTCAGTGTTAACAGTTTTACTTCTGAGGAGTGATAGGCTACTTTCATAATCGGCAGATAATTTTGAAGTGTTACTTTTGTGCATGGGCTTGCTTTAGAAAAGACCAGAGTTATATTCTCTCATCTGTGTATTTGATATTTTCAAGTTTTGGATGCGAAGCAAGAAGTGCTCTTATTTTTAAAAAGTTATACTGAAGTCTAACTGACACATACTTAAAGTCAACCATTCGATAAGTTTTGGCATAGCAATACAACTATGAAACCATTCTCACACGCAAGCAGTGAATGAGTCTGACTCTCCTAGAAGATTCCCTGACCTCCTTGTATCTTTTTATAACCCTCGCCCCCATCCTCGTGCAACCGCTCATCTGCTTTGGGTCACTGTGTATGAGTGTTTCCTTTCCTAATACTTTATGTAAATAGACTCAGAGAATGTATACTCTTTTCTTGGTAAAGTGTTTTGCATTTAGCATATTTACTTTGAGATTCATGCATGTGGGAGTGAGTACCAAAAGTACGTTCCTTTTTATTGCTGAATATCCTTTGCAGAGACACACTATAATTTATCCAGTCACCTGTTGACAGGCATTTGTGTTCTTGCGCTTTATGGCTGCTACAAATAAAGCTACTGGGAACATTTGAGAATAAGTCTTCCTGCGGACCTGTACCTCCATGTCTCTTCCCTTTCACCTGGGAGTGGACAGTCATCTAGAAACTGTCTTGAGGCTGTAAGCTGGAACGTTGGTAGGTCTTGCCTTGTTTGCTTCCCATCTTAGGGATGACTTGCCGTCTTTGTCTGATACCTGGTGTTCCCATAAACCTTTATTCCATTTATTTTGTCCGTTTTGTTTGTTTATTTCCTGGTGGAGGGTAAATCTGATCCTCTGGCTGGAAGTGGAAGTTCAACTATTACTTTTTAACCGGGGGGAAAAAAACGGCTTACTTAATTTAGAACTGCCATAAATATGTCTGTACCTTTAAATTAAATCTCATGTAATAAGCAGTATGAGTCTTAATAGCCGTGTGTGTGTGTGCGCGCACGTGCACGCGTACGTGCGTGTGTTTTAAGGAGTGAAAATTGAGTTTCTAGATTTATCTTAAGCAGAAATGTAGCAACATTTGGGGTATGTTTCTAGAGTTTGTAGAGCTACAGATCACTGTACACTTCGGTCCACAAAATTGCATCACAGTATTGTATCTAATGCCCAGAATGGTGATTCTCAAGTTCTGGCTGGTACCAGTCGTTCTCACTGTGTTCTGTTTACTAAGAATGGAAAGCAGATGTGTGTTTGAGTGTCCGTGCTTGCATGCATGCCTGTGTGTGTATAACCTGCTTCCTAAATTACTGGTTAGAAATGGGTAATGCATTCAGAGTACAAAATTCAGAAGGTACAAAAAAAAAAAAAATCCAGTGAAAATTTTTGTTCCTTTTAAGTTCCATAGACATTCTGTTTCCTTTATTAATATGTTAACTATGTCGTATTTTCTATATCCTTGATGTTCTCGTGTCTAGGGCCCCCCCTGACCTGGGCAGAGACTCCCTCACAGACTAGCCAGCTTTAGAGAAAGCAAAGGATCCACTTTTCATATGCACAGTATCCCATCCAGAACCCTGCTTGGAATCACTTCTTCACAGAGCTGCTATGCATCCAAGCCCTTTTCTCTCCACCTGTCTTCATCTCCCAGGCTCAGGTACCAGGCAGCCCTCTCTGCTCCAAAGCCCACTGAAATAATCGAAACTAGCCAGTCGACCTGTTTGTGCTGCTTTGTTTATTTTGTGGAACCCACAACAGAATCTCTTGCCCACATTTTCTCCTCCTTCCTTCTTCCTCCTGGCCAGTGTGGTGGGTCCCTGGGTGCCTGCCCTGTGGTATGACGTGGCCTGGTGCATCCCCTCTCTGGGAATTGATGACCTCTTCAGGGACCGTGGTCTCTTGACTTGTTGGCCTCATCATACTTGAATGATAAAATCTACATTTTGAAACACCTAGAGGAAACTAGTGTTTGCAGTTTCTTTCCCTCCTATACAAGCAAGAAGTCCTAGTATTTTTTTCCTCCTCTTTCTAAACAGGTACCAGCATAAGACACATAGTGATATTAATCTTGGGTTTTACTCTTATCTGTAGTAGGTTATGCTGTGCTTTAGGAAAGTGGTGTTATTTATGGATGGACTTTGCCACATTGTTACAGGAATGTATGTGCATATCCACATCAATTTCAACACCCATTTTGCTTATCCAGTGGTTTTATGCTGTCTAGTAAATATGTTTTTTTAATATCTTCTCATCTGCTGATGTGCGTCTTCCTGTTGGGAACAAATAAACTGAAAACAGTTTTTATGGTTAAAAATAAATGCATCAGAAATTTTTGTTAAGTAAAACTAGCGGCATTTTTTAATATATGTACGTGAGCATATGTGATTTCTGTGTGTCTACATGTGCATAATAAAAGGGTTTAGGCTCTTTGACAGGTGTTGGATCTGTTTGGAATTTTAAATGATTTTAAAAAGAGTTTGAGGCTTTCAGCTATTTTCTTAGCGTTTCCTTTATCAATTCTGTAGAGCTAAAATCTCAGGTCTTTTGGAGGCTGATCTCATCTCATTATTGGATCTGGAGCACATACCACAGTTTGAATCTTGTAAGTCCTGCTGGTTCTCTCTCTTTGGGCTGATTTCCATCAGGCTCTCTCATGCCTGTTGCCTTTTAGCTTTGAGCTTGAAAAAGACCGCCAGAGAGAAACCAGCAAACCGTGGCTTCCCTTTTTTTGCCCCCTTCTGTGCTGTTCTCTGATTTTTCCTGGACCCCTCTTCCACCCTGCCACCATCCCTTGACCTCACTTTTAGATCAAGCAGGGACAAAACTTTTTTGTTAGAAGTCAGAGGGGCCAGTGACAAGTGTAGCTCATTATCTATTAGGTGTGTTGTGCTTTATAGGTTACAGGGAGCCTCACATACTTCTTGAGAAGGAGCCCTGTGAGACGGCCAGAGAGTGCAAACAGTACCAAGAGTCGGCTGCCTTTCCCATTTGTGTTTTTCCCATTTCACACATTGTTACATGACTTCAGAGAGGTAAAGACACCTGGGGGTTGACGCCAGAAAGGCACATCTTCCCTAACTGCTGCTTCTGGAAGCACAGTCCCTCCCACATTCACTCGTTCACTTGCTGTGGCCTGGGGTTTGGGATGTAAATGAAATGTGCTTTGGAGCCAGTTTTTCTGTACCTTCTCTGTTCTTTGTATTGAGGAATTCCTGCATGACATAATGGTTGGTTTTGAGGCTGATCTTACTTCTGTAATATTTTTAGACCGAAAGGCATGAAGTTTCTAAATAACACTAGATGTTTAAACTTAGTTTCATTAACCATGTATTGCAGGGGATGTTAAACTTTTTCTGTAAAGGGCGAGGGAGTAAATATTTTAGGCTTTGTGGACCATCCAGTCTGTCACTGAGTGAAAGCAGCCATAGACAGAATGGAAATGAATGGGCACGGCTGTGTTCCAATAAAACTTTATTTATGGACATTGAAATTAGAGTTTCATGTATTTTTCATGTGTCTCAATATATTCTTCTTGTGGGTTCTTTTTCCTCCCCCAACCCTTTAAGAATGGTAGAAGCCATTCTTAGCTTGCAAGCCGAACAAACCAGTTGAGGTAGTTTTCTGGCTCCTGATACATTGATGTATTTACTGGTTGGACTAGTTGTTGATTTGTTTCTCAGGGGTAGACTATTTGATCAAGTAAAACTTGAGAATCTTTCCCATTGCTAAGCAGTGAATACTTACAAAACAGAATCTGTGTTTTTCTTCTCTGTGTTATTAAAATTATTCTTCAAAGAATAGTAGTTAGGATATTTGTTATCATGGTCAAAGTCTCGGGTAAGATTTAGCAAGTTGATGACAGATTATGAGATCTCCTCTGTGGGGGAAAAAAACTATTTCTCATTAGAAAATATTTCCAAGTTTTGAGATTTTCACACTTTTTTTTTTTTTTTGATGCTGGTGTGTCCTGTTAGAAATACTTCAGAGCTTGAAATTCCAGCTCTCACCGATGACTGTTAATGTTTACGTATCAAATCTTGACTACTTCCTCCGTTTTTGTTCCCTTTCCCTCATTCTGAGTTAAGATAAATATTCATGGCCCGAAGTACCAGATAACGGCTTGTGCTTTGTAGAGGACAGCTTTATACAGGGCCCTGTTTTTCATTCATTTATTTATATGTAGGATGGACTACTTAATGTAGAATTATTTTAAATTCAGGATGAGACATATTTATTTGATTACAGATAGATTTGGTGCTGTTTATATAAATTAGGTACATATATATGCCTGTGTATGTGTATAGTTTATGTGTAGTAATCCCTAACATGTGGTAAAGACTTGAAATTCTGTGACTCCCAGGTTTGCAGGTAAGCTGGGTACTCATCTGTGTTCTAGTCCAGTAGCACACGGCCACTGTTTTGTTTTGTTTTTTTCTTCTTCTTCTCAAAGCCAATGGCATTTTATTGTGGCTGGAACAGGAGGCTGAACAAAGTGCAATAGGAAGTAGCTACAGCTGCAAACAACTTCCAAGGGTTTCCGGTACCATTTGATAGCCACAAAGGAAGGAAATAAAGGGCCAGTCACTTTACAAAAGCAGGAATTCATTTAAGGCGGGGGGGAAAAAGTTTACCTATTTGTAGTCTTTTGCCAAAGGAGCAGATATTTTAAAGAAGAATCTTTAGATTTTTTCTTACCTGTTCCTCCAGATTATTTTTTTATTTTATAGTGAAATGAAAAAAAAAGAACTGAAGTAAAGTTGTATTCAGTGCCTTTTTTGCACGTGTTGAAGTAGATACGCTTTTCCTCCTAAAATCTGTTAATCTTAAGTCCTTAGGATAAGTTTATTTTTTATTTTTTTAAAGATTTTATGTATTTATTTGACAGATCACAAGTAGGCAGAGAGGCGGGGGGTGGGGGGCGAAGCAGGCTCGCTGCTGAGCAGAGAGCCCAATGCGGGGCTCGATCCCAGGACCCTGGGATCATGACGTGAGCCTAAGGCAGAGGCTTAACCCACTGAGGCGCCCCATTAGGATGTTTTATTAAGGGGTATTCTGGTTTGTTTGTTTGTTTGTTTGTTTTTTCTCCATGTGTTGCAGACCAGTATTTTAAGATTTTCCATTTATGTGACTTTTTTTTGTCAACGTGATGTGAGCCTTATGAAATGGGCGTCTTTCCCTCTCTACCTCTGCTGTATCTAACATTCACAGGAACGGCAAGGGCAGTTCCCAATGAATAGCATTGAACTTTTGATCTTGTGTTTACCTTAGGTTTTAATACCATGAGGTTGCAATGAGAAACAGCCAGTAAAAGCATTAAAGCCAGCGGAGACGTCTTGGAGACGTCAGGGTATAAATTCCCAGCCGGCCACTGCCTGTATGTGACTTTAGATTGGTCGTTTGATTCATTTTATAAGGGTTTTCCCTGGGACTCTGAAAACTTGAGTTGAGTGAGCACCGAGGGCCTTTGCAGCCTTCACAGCCTAAGAATAGAATTCCATTTCTGGCTCTGAGCCTAATCCTGCCGGCACCAGGACTGCAGTGATGAACAGTAGCCGCTCAGATGGCTACAGCTGCCGGAGAGGCTCTCGACAGGCTGCGGTTACACATGTTCTTCGAACACCACCTAAATAAAGACGGCGCGGTCCTTCAGAGTGCCTCTGAGCTCATAGTCTGACGCTCCAAGGGGATGGATGTTGAGTGATAAGTCTAGGAAAAATGGAAAGTTCTCTCTTGGCCTGGGAGGTGATCTGTATTTTTAGAATGCAGCTGGGGTATCGATGCCCAACTTCCTTGCCTGTCTTTCTAAGTCCTCTCTGCCTTGTCAGCATGAGTGCTTGTCTTCCTGTTTTGGGTGGGCATTCAGTCTTGGCTTAGGGCTTGAGGGCCAGGACCAACCCATATTCATTTCCTATATCCAGTCCTAGAACCACACATGGTACTGTGGTTCCTGCTTAAGATTCACTTTACAGTTGACAAAGACTTAAAAAATGGTGGAATTCATATGATTTTCATCTCACCTGTTGGAAGGGGAGTCTTTAAAGTTTTGAACAGAGAAATGCTGTCTTTGGTCTAGGTTCCCTCCCTCTGTCTACCGCATGGTAGGCCTCAGGACTCAAGCTGGGATCTTTGTAAATTGCAGTCATCAGCCTTGACCTGAGAACATTTTCATTTTCATTTTCTTTTCTTTTCTTTTCTTTTAATTTATTAGACACAGCACAAGCAGGAGGAAGAGGGAGAAGCAGACTCCCCTGAGCACAGAGCCCAGTGTAGGACTCAATCCCAGGACCCTGGGATCATGATCTGAGCCAAAAGCAGACGCTTAACTCACTGAGCCACCCAGGCACCCACATTTCCCTTTTCCTAAAGCTGGTCGGGAACAGATCTGTCAGATACAGTGTCCCATGGGAAACTGTTTACTGAGTGACAAGCGTGTGCTACATGGCATTATACGGTTACTGTCTTCTGCTTCCCTGTCTCACTGTTTGCCTGGCCTTAATACTTCATTTTAAAAATGGAAGTAAGTACTAATTGTGTTTCCTCCCTGATGCTCCATACATGTCATTAGTCCTTATAGTTCTTTAGTAGCTTAATGAACTTAGAGCAGGCTGTAGTGTATCATGGAAGTTTAAAAAAGAAAAAAAAATCAGGAGCCCAGAATTTAAAATACATACCCCATAAAGTTCTGAAATGCTTTTGTTTAACTTCTGACCTCTCATATCTTCTCTATTTATTTTGTAGAGTTAATGTTAATTTTTCCTGGTAGTAGGCATTTTACTGTTTTGTTTTTTTCTTAACCGATAATATATGTCAGAGGAATGAGAGGTCATTATGGCTAAACTGGAAAGGATCATTATGGCAAATGTAGGGAAAGCACAGGTAAATTTTTTCTGACAAAGAATATTTTACTGGGTAAATGGTTTTTGAAACTTTATTTTCTTATTATTCTCATGGTACCCTGAGGCTTGTGGTGCTTGTTTAATGAACTCTTAAAAGAGCAGCGAGGAAGATTAAAAACGGTGAGGAGGGTGGAACGCAGCAAGAAATTGTTTCGGTTTATTCAGAATAAAAGGGTTTTTTCTGTCTTGGTTTTTAGTTGAAACAACTTTCTAATTAGGACTTTACATTTTATAGGCATTAAGGTAGTATTTATTGATAGGATTACTGAAAAATGGGCATTTTTGTATTTCACTGTTTTACTATGGAGGAGGAAAGAATACAAAAAATATGCTAAAGATACAACCGATGTACAATATTATATTACATATTTTATATATTAATTAAAAAGAAGACTTAGCTCACGTGTGGCTCTCAAACAGAGTGGTTTAGGAGGTTCCCGCCAGAACTGAGAGCCTGCTTCCTGTTCCTTTTAAAACACTCTTTGGCTCTGGCAAGCTTAGTTTTTACAGTAAGAGTATATTTTAGAACGTGTGACATACTTCTTTAAACTTTTGTTAAAAAACATGTTAGAGGGGCACGTTGGCACAGTGGCTTGAGCCTCCGACTCTCTACTTTGGCTCAGGTCATGATCTCATGAGTCACGGGATTGAGCTGGATGCATTGGGCTCCTCACTGGATGTGGAGGCTGCTTGAGGTTCTCTGTGTCCCTCTACCCTCTGGCCTCTCCCCTCTCTGTATGAAAAGAAGTATTGAAAAAAAATGGTAAAAGGTATACTACTATCATATTTCTAAGTCTTAATTTTTTTATTATATATGTGGCTGGAGACTCCAGATTTAAAAAGAAAATCCTTTATTTAAGGCCTTCCAGGCTAAGATTAGTTTTCAACCAATAAATACTTTCATCTTTTCACACTGATTTTTAAACTATTTTCATGTTTAAATTTCTTTAAACAATATACTTGTTAAAAATAAAAGATTTCCAATAAAGAACTGTATTAAGTAAAACATGAAAATACCTTTTCTTCTCTTCCTTTGGCGCTCTCATTCCATTCTCAGAGGTCACCCACTAGTAATTTGCGGTTTGGCCTTTTATGAAGGTGTGTACACATGTTACATGGCATAGAGACATTTATCACCCTTTTAGTTTTTGTGACATTTGTCTGACACTTGGTTGAGCGATGGTGTTTTTGTTGCCTGCTCACTGGGGTATTATGGTTTTATTGTAATTGTCCTTATCGCTGCTGATTCTGAAAGCACATTGAATGTCCTGGGAGCAATCCTTGCTAAGGTAGGGGTTGAAAGTAGAAAGGTAGCAATCTGATTTCCAGATCGTGGTGGTAACAACTCCATGAGAAATCACCTTGTCCTCACTGACGATGCCTAAATCTTAAACTAAATTCTTGTTTTACCACCAAATACGCCACAATTAAAGTTCTTAAACTTAGTAAAGAGCAGAATATATATTAAAGTGTTTCAGCAAAATCAGTGGAGAAAATGGTTGAAAATAATAGACCTAAATTGCATGCCTACAGTCAAGGGCTACTTACAATAGAACTGTGATTAGTAAAGCATTGTGAAAAGGAGTCTTGAGCACATCACTAGACTGGCTGCTTAGAGGTAACCCTAGATAATGTAAGAAACTCCTGTGTGTTCACTGAATAATTTTGTGGTTGTGTCATTATACATATTAAGTATGTAATTATGATCTATACACTCGAGAATTATTTTTGTGAGCTAAGAGTTTGGGCTCTGGGGTCATATGGACTTAGGGTCATATCTTTGCTTTGCCGCTTACTAGTCTTGTGACTTTACCCCCTCAAAAGCCTCAGATATCTTAAGATAGTCTGTTAGTAGCTCCCCTGTGGGGTTGCTGTGATTATTCACCTCTATAAAATGCTGAGCCCAGAGTGGGATCCTCAAAAGCACACCATTAGCATTGCCTAAAAAGTCAGCTACAAGACTACAGTTTTTTGTTTTTTTAAAGATTTTATTTATTTATTTGACAGAGATCACAAGTAGGCAGAGAGGGAGAGAGGAGGAAGCAGGCTCACCGCTGAGCAGAGAGCCCGATGCGGGGCTCAATCCCAGGACCCTGAGATCATGACCTGAGCCGAAGGCAGAGGCTTTAACCCACTGAGCCACCCAGGCACCCCTATGAAGAGTTTTTTTTAATGATCCTCAAACACAGGAAAGGTTGGTTTCTTAGTTTTACCCACACATGTGGGGTAAATTGGTAGCCGTGACTGGGTGAGAATGTACTGTAGTTGCTACCTCAGTTCACCTTTATTTATAATAGTACTGGTCTGCACAGTGAGATGCTTTTCTATGCCGAGGAGAGAAACTTTCTTTTCATTTCCATTTTTAATTGACTAGTGCTGTGCAGAAAAGATAAGGCACAGAATTATAAAAGGCAAGCACCTACATACACTTTTTCTTGCTTTTGTCCACTCTGTTTTACTTTCTCACTTGCTTTTTTGACCTACTAAATGAATAATGATTAACTCTTGCTGGGCGGGTGTGTGTGTGTGTGTGTGGTGTTAAACTGTATGTAAGTCACAGTTCAGAGTTTGTGGAGACTTGAAATATGAAAGTGCAGGAAATTATGCAGTGTAGGGTGATGGGGAGGAAAAGAAATCCCAAACATTCTCATCTGGGTCTCAGGAAGACTAAGCTCTAGTCCCGGCTCTGATAATGACTTGCTGGTGGCCTTGAGACAGTTTCACTTCTCTTTGGCTCAGGCAGCTGAGCTCGATAATCTTGAAGGTTTCTCTCTAGCTCTGAGGTATCCTGCTATTTCTTTAATCGTGCTGTTTCTGTTAAATATATGTCCTCCTGGGATTTTGTAATAAACATCACAGATGAGCACAACTGTTTAAAATGAAAGAAATGGATATAGTTATTAAGCTATTTAATACCTACAGCGTTAATAAGACGTCCTGGGTAAGTAGGAAAAGTACACTTTGGGTCTGTCTTCAAGTAGGCCAGGCAGAGGGATTAGCGGGACTGAGAGGAACAGGATTCCGGGGGGATTGAGTGTGATGAGATGCATGAGGAGTTCCCCCGCCGAGTCGGCGTGGTCAGAACGTGGTGTACTTGGGTAGCTCCGGGTTTTGTCCACCGCTGTAAGGTAAAGGGTACCTCCCGGGACTCTCCGCAGTTTTCCTCACCTTGTCCTGCTTCATTAGGAAACTGTTTTCTCGTCGGGGTTCATCTTATATGCAAATTGCACAGGAAGCATGAATTTTCCCCTTCTCTTAGGGGGCGCAGCACCTCTTGCCGCCATCCCTCTCCCCAAGCACAGCCCCCCCACCGCACCCCGGGTGGGTGGTATGAGGAAAAGAAAGCACTGAGGCACTTTTGATAGGATTTCTTTCGGCAGGAGTGCTGTGAATCTAGAAAGAAAGGTCATCTTGTCAGTCTGAAATGTCTTGTTTTCATGAGCTACTTTATATGGAACTTAACTTCCAGTTGCCACACAAGGCCGGTGGCTCCTGTACGGGTTAGCTCGGGTCTAGAGCTTCGTCTTCCCTCCTGTTTTGTGCTCACTCAGAACATCGCTCCGCGTGAGGACAGTCTCCTCTTCGTAAAAGAAACCCTTCCCTGGTCTCCTTCCTTCTTGCCTCCCTGACTCTTGTTGCAGCTTCTCTTGTTAGTGTCTCGAGTGTACCTGGAGAAGGGACTTCCTCCCTCAAATCCTCTGCCTCGGGCATCTGGGACACATGGTTTTCTTTCAGCCAAACACTTCCTCGTCGTCTTCATGGTTTCTGAACGTGGCCATCCCCTGCTCTGGTAAGATTGGCCCCCCATTCTCTTTCTCTCTTCCCACCCTCTTGGGGTGTAACCCGAATCTGTCTGCCTCCGGCCTCTCCCCTGCCCTTGGGACCCGTGTCTCTCCGTGTCTGCCGCCATCACAGGGCCCGCCTGGCGCACCCCGTCTCCAGATGCATGTATGTGGTCTTCTGCTGGTGCACGTATAAGCCACACATGTGCGTCATTATTTCCACGTGTAGTTTAGGCATCTGTGTCACTGAGATACCTATTGTTAATGCCGCTGTTTTATGGGTTTAAGGAATTCATGTGTTCACACATTTACGTATGTTTTTTAGGCCAATGGAAGTAGAGCAGGATAACCAAGATGTACAAGGAAGGCAGAGTCTCTGTCCTCTTGAAGACCGTGAGATGAGTGCCTGTAGTACTGGGGGGGGGGGGGTGTTATGGTGGAGCAAACCTCAGAGCCCCAAACTCCGCAGCAGGACCCCAGGCCACACTTGTCAGGGCAGGCCTCAGAAGTGGTGTCCAAGCGAAGAGGTGAAGGACTGGCTAGCAGGGACCAGGCTAAGAAAATGTGTAAAAGGAACATGAGAATTCATTGTACTCGAATGAAATTAATGTTCATTTGCTTTAACAAAGAAGAATTAATTTGAAACATATGGAGAGCACAAGTAACAAACCTAGGTTTGCTTTTTGTCTTTGTTGCATTTGTAGCAGGGAGGCAGGCACATCCTTTGTGAGCTGTCTGGTGTGCTGTAAGGAAACTGGACAGTGGCGAATGCTGTCTGCTAACGGAGTTATTTATTTGCTATGGAAACTTATTTGCTAACAGATATTCGTGCAAGGAATGATTATGTTCTACAGAAGCAGGACACCCTTCTGCTGTGACCATGCTAAGGTGTTGCCCTTGCAATGTCACCACTGATAACAACCTTCTGAAGCGCACACTAGGACAGTTAGATGGGACTAATCACAGTGATTTCCTGTCCTTCTTGAACTATGTAAAATTATAATCAGAAACTGTAAACTTTTGATAGGAAAAAAGAGGGATTAATTTTAAAAGGTTTTTGACTAATGAAAATCAAATCCATGCCACATTAAGCAGCGTTTTCACACCATTAAGCACTGTAAAGCATTTCCTGGAACCCCTTTTAATCTAGAAGGATGGTTTGGGAAAAAACCCCTGATTCTAGTCTACAATATAGTCTTTTGTTCTTATTAATAAGAGCGCATTGCTTTGTTGAATTGTGGGGAAGATAATGTTGATTGAGATCCTTCCTAACTATTTGAGGAAAAAAAAACCACTTCAAATTACATGAAATTTACTAATCTTACAAATTTTGGAGAAGCATTTTGAATAGCCTTTAATTGGTAGTTGTGTGAAATTAGGTTAGGTTAATAGGGGGAAATCAATTATAGCGATAAAGTCTGTTCTTAAATATAAATTATTTGAAGTATTTCCCTGTGGTGGGCGGGGGCCACAAAAAGTCGGGCAGGAGAAGGGTTCTTGGCAGCTGTCTTGCTGCGTAAGGTTTCACCTGAGCTTCACATTGACATCAGAATCATTCAACACAGGCATAGCAGATATTTCAGCGGTTGGGAATTTTGTGTTTGGTGACGTACAGAATATATTTAATCAGTTTTAATGGTCTTCCACGATCCAATGTATGTTGACAGTTCAGCCAACTTTGATTAAAGTTCTAGAGAGAGATTGAAACTATAGATTTTTCTAATTTGATAGAAAGATCAAAGAAATAAAGAATATAGGGTTTCTTTGAGGACCACTTATGTTTTTTCTTTCACTGGAAATTGATACTTGAACAGTATTTCCTGGAAAAATTACATTACTTTTATAACCATTCTTCACTTCTGAGGGTAAATGATTCAAAGGTAATAAATTGTAGTCAACATTAGATTTCCAGTGGTCCTATTTAATACAGTTATGGAAGATTTTTCCGTTAGTTCTTAATCATCACAGCAACAGGTAGAGGAGTTTGAAATCCTGGATAACTTCATCTTAGTTTTTAAAGATCTCTACTGACAAAATGTTTATTCAAACCACTAAACAAAAAAATGTAACTGATTTCAATTTTGCCATTTTCTTCATCCTTCTGTCATTTAGCTACTGTGTTTAAGGATCATTAAAATGAGAAAAAAAAGAATCATTAAAATGAGAAAGTATGCTGTTTGTAAATAAAATAATTGAACCTGGATTAATCATTTTTTCCCCTTGGGAGTCCAGAGATTTGCGCAGACTTTTACACTCAGTGTGGTTTCAATGACAGTATTTTGTAATTGGTTTTATCTGTAAGGATTAATGAACTGTTATCATTTTATAGGTCTTATCACGACGACATCAAGGAAACTAGACCGAGAGCAGCAAGATGAACATATATTAGAAGTAAGCATTTCTTTATTTTAATTATTTAAGAGACTTAGAAATATCATGGGAAAGAGCATTCTTCACATTAATATTCATAAGTGTTATGATTTTATTAGCTCCTGGTCATTATTAAAAAGGAAAGTAAAGGGGAAAGGAAACATTTTTGAGTGTAGTTCATGTCCCCTTAAATCCCTCTCTCCCCAAAACAAGATCACTGTGTCAGTTCTTTCTAATTTTTGTGCGTACATACAGAGCAAACAAACTGGAAACAATACTATTTACATTGCCTTTTCATCTACATAAGACATACTTTTTCTTTATGCCTTCTACATCTTTTTCCTTAGTATTCTGTTTTCAGGATATTTTTATGATATTAATTGATCTAATCAACTGTGGTTAGTTTCTGGTTTTTGTGTTCTTAAATAATTGCATTGTTTTTGCATTTTAAACTGAACTGGAGAAAGTTTGTGATTTTTAAACATTTCTGAAATAAAAGACTAAAGACTGATGTGTGCTTTTCTAAAATGATCTCTTCTGACAGGCTTCTTGTTTTCATGGGTAATTTAAAATGTCTAGTCCCTGAAAGAAACGCGGCTTGTGGTGCAGTGTCATGCTGGTGGATGGTAGGCACCTTGCAGGAGCAGGGATAGGAGGAGGAAGGTAGACGGTCATGTGGAGGTCAGGCCACAGGCGATTGCTAGGTGTCTGGGCCTGCAAGTCAGGAAGAGGCTGAGAAGAGGCAGTTGGAAGAGTTTCCCTTCGGGAGGGAAACTGAGCACAGCGGACACATAACCTCTGTTAACTTTCTACCACACGTAGAGGTTTCGTGTGGTAACCACTGCCACACGTTAAAGCCAATGTTGGTCGTTGGAGCCGGAGAAGACCGAGTACTTGTTGACCTGTGAGATACCCACACGAGTCCTCCATTCTTCCAGTGCGGGTGCTTGGGAAAGTCCTGAACGTGGTTGATTATTTTTATTAATACTTAGCTCTCCCTTTTTATATTATCGCTATTCATAATGCTGCCTGCTTAATTTCATTTCATCCTTGGCCAAATTTCTTTGTCAGGAAAATATTTACTTTTTATAGCTCCATAGTATGTGTGTGTGTGCACGCGCACGCGAATATCCTGTCTAGAAAAGCTGGTTTCACAGCCACCATTACAGTTAGTAATTGTTTTGGTTTTTTTTTAAGATTTTTTAAATTTCTTTTGAGAGCAAGAGCGAGAGAGAGAGAGAGAGCATGCGAGCAGTGGGAGGGGCAGAGGGAGAAAGAATCTTCAAGCAGACTCCCTGCTAAGCACAGAGCCCCACATGGAGCTCAATCCCAGGACCCCCAGATCCTGACCGGAGCTGAAATCAAGAGTCGGACGCTTAACTGACTGCACCCCCAGGTGCCCCTGTAGTTCATAAATCTCTTCATGTGTTACATCTGAGTGTTAGTCTTAGGTTGTACACTTCCCTTAAATTCATTTTCCTTCTGTTAGAGCAGAGTTCAGAATTTTTATTCGGTCCCTACCGTGATTGACAGAAGGAGACTATGGTTCCCTAAGAAAGGAAGCGGGTGGCATGCTTTCCAGAGTGGCAGGTCCCAGGCACTGGCATCTTGCTGCGGCCGCACCCTGGCTAGATCCGCAGTGGACACCTGTCCGTCGTGTGCCTCCCTCCAAAGCCACCTTTTCATAGGAAATGTCCAAGGCTGGACGGGAGCAAGTACAAGATACTTAGGACTTTGTAGATAATATGAAGATGTTGATGGGAAATAAGCCTTTGTAATGGTTTGTGACCTACATACCTTGTATGTTTTCTGTAATCCTTTTTGGTGGTGGATTTGAGGGCCAACATTGGCATTGACTTGACTGTCTTAAAGAAGAGTTTTTTTCCCAACCCCATGTTAGAAACTGTGTTACTGGCTTTTGATTATTGAACCCAGCCCATACCATTTTGGTATGATTACCACAAACATAGTGCCCACTTCTGTTTCTCTTTGATTTCTCTCTTGTCCCTAAAGACCATATGAGAACTGATCAAAAGGCAGTGTTTTGAGAGATTAAAATTAAATAATAAGTGTACATTTGTTTTATTTTCAGAGTGTGGGAACGTAAATCATGTACTTTAAGCAACTCCTTAAATATATCCTTAAATATTCTTGGCAAGTACCATCAGGATATGTTCACACTTCTATAAACAACAGGATTTATATTCACCAAGCTTTTTAAAAAACAAAACAAAACAGTTCCACAGAAAACTTCAGTATACTTTAATATTTTTAGTATTTCAACCATTATTTTTGGAGGATGTGGTGAGGGAAAAATAGCTATTCCTGAGGTCATTTCTTTTAATGTCCACACCAAATTAAAGGTGGACATTTGATTCGGGGGGAAAAGACTCTGATTTTTTATTCCTCAGCTGAATACATGAATAATGAGAACGACTATTACTTTTACATTTCTTTTACTGAAAATCTTACTTAACAAGTGAGTCTGAATGGAAATTTTTATGTCTGCTGTCCTAAATGTGGAGGACTTCTGAACAAGAAAAGAGTCAAACAGAACAAAATGATGACAGTTAGTATTAAAAGGCTTGCTCCTTCACATATATTTTAAATTTGAAGATTTGGCTTGTTTTATTGTTGAGGCCTAAAAATGAAGGTTTTTAATGCAGTATGTGGAGATTTGATTTTTGAGTGCATAGAGTGTATGTTATTTGTCACTGGACTCTATTTAAAAGCAAAATCTTCATGTATCTCTTCTTCGCTTAAAAATAAGTTGTTTTTAAAAAAATGAGCTGTTTTTGTTAGCTTACCATTTTGGCAGTATTCGTGTTATAGGTGCAGTAGTTCAGGGAGAGGTGGTGTGGGGAGGGAAGAGCCTGTTTCTGGGCCCTTGTTGCTCCCCCTATCCCTATTTGGAACAGGACACATCATCATCTTGCCTCCTCACAAGGCTCTTAAAGGCGATAACATGGTGTGCATCATAGTGTGTGTGAATTCTGCAGGTCTGTGCAAATGTGGCCTATTGTTAACTAGGAAGAGAGTCACTTTTTATATAGTTATATTTTAAAAACATCTGTTGATCTGTTACCTTTCAAAAACAGGTTACTGTCACTGACAGCGGTACCCCCGCCAAATCTAGCATTGCAAGAGTGATTGTGAAAATCCTTGATGAAAATGACAACAAGCCTCAGTTCCTGCAGAAGTTCTACAAAATCAGGCTCCCAGAGCGGGAAAGACCAGAACGAGAAAGAAACGCCAAGCGGGAGCCCATCTATCGTGTTATAGCGACAGACAAAGACGAAGGTCCCAATGCCGAAATCTCTTACAGCATTGAAGATGGAAACGAACATGGCAAATTTTTTATTGAGCCCAAAACCGGAGTGGTTTCATCCAAGAAGTTTTCTGGAGCTGGAGAATATGATATTCTTTCAGTGAGTTAGGATCTCGTCTTTGAATTTCTCACGTACTTTCGTTCATCTGGTCTTAATGTCACTTCTCTGAAAACTGTCTCTCTCTTCAGGAAGGGGCCTCGGTGTGTGTACCCTGTTGGGAAATGTTGCTTCGGTTTTCCCTTCTCAGCCATTACTCCAGTTACTATGTGTGTTGAGTGTGGCATGAAGAGGTCGCTCTTTTTTTTTTTTTTGATTTGTCAGAGAGAGGGAGAGAGAGCGAGCGAGCACAGGCAGACAGAGTGGCAGGCAGAGGCAGAGGGAGAAGCAGGCTCCCTGCCGAGCAAAGAGCCCGATGCGGGACTCGATCCCAGGACGCTGGGATCATAACCTTAGCCGAAGGCAGCCGCCCAACCAACTGAGCCACCCAGGCGTCCCGAGGTCGCTCTTTTTAATCAAGCCTTATATACGGGGAATGTACAAATACAGAAACGAAGTGTTTGAAATTGGCTCAGTTTGAGACCAAACCAGTCAGCGCTTCGGTTATGGGATGTAACTTCTAATTTGCTCCCTTTGTTCCCTCTGCTTATATTTTTAGATTAAGGCAGTTGATAATGGTCGCCCCCAAAAGTCGTCAACCACTCGACTCCATATTGAATGGATCTCCAAACCCAAGCCATCAGTGGAGCCAATTTCATTTGAAGAACCATTTTTTTCCTTCACTGTCATGGAAAGCGATCCAGTGGCTCACATGATCGGCGTGATCTCTGTGGAGCCTCCTGGCACACCTCTTTGGTTTGACATCATTGGTGAGTCTTCCTCAGAGTTTCATTGTCCTTGCATAGGTTACACTGAGGAGAACCTGTCTTTGGTTTTCTGATTTTTGTATATATCTCTGGATTTAAAGGTTTTAAGTGAGACTTAGAAGTGGAGAATTTTTCTTAAATTGCAGTATTTTGATCACAAAAGGTTTTATAATACCCAACCTTGTACTGAGCTTGTTTAAAATTGCTACCATGCATGTACCATACCCTTAATGTTAAAATAAGGTTTTCAAAAGCGCATGAAGGAGTTAGACACCTGAATGTTGTGGTCCAAAAGCACAAATTTTTAATTTTCCTTCTTGTTACATAACATATGGCACATAGCTATTTTTAGCGAATATGGTTTGAATGCTTAAAATAACTGTGACTGTCACATGTCAGTATTTTATAGGGAATAACGTTACGAATTTAATTGTATAACTTAAAAATGAGAGTGCCATCTGTGGCCTTCTGTGTTTTATTTACCACATTTTGGGAATGTGGGAAACAGGGCTCAGGAGGTTCGTTGACCCTGTAATAAAGATTATATGCCTACGTGAGGTCTTTCGTTTTTCATTTAATTGAGTTTAGACATAGAAGGTATTCCCTTACTCTCTCGTACTTAAAAAAGAAATTCACCTTAAACTTTGACATCTTCTTTTTTTCAATGGTATTTCCTCATGTTAATGTTAATCATCAGGATCTTTAAAAGCATAAGTATGGGTTGTGACTCCTCTCTAGCTTGTCCTGTGGATCCCTGCTCCCCTCTTTCAGCCCATAGCCACCCTCCCACGAAATGTCGAGTCAGCACGTGGGGCAGCTGCGATGTGGGCGGCGCAGGCTTCACCTCTTCATTTCCCCCAGCACGCGGTTCGGCTGCGTCCCCAGCTCCGGGCGTTGTATGAAATCGTTGAGGTCATCCACACCTCTGAAACCCTTACTTTAGTTACAGAAGAAACATGCTTTTCACAGTGAACTACAATCAGAGTCGTTTGTTGGCTCCCTGTTAACTCCTGTCGCACTTCCCGACGAGCCAGGCCCCCGCTGGGCTGTGTGTAACGCTGACCGCCGTTGGAACTGGTCTGATTGACGCTCTTCCTTGTTCTGTGCTTGCCTTCCATGCTTGCTTGCTTCTTTGTGGCTGTGCCAGGAGACACACTTGCTAGAGAAGTGTTTTCCATCTTTCAGATGACTTGTGACCCGAACTGTACAGCAGAAGGTATCTGCTGAGATCCCATAATTTGCCTCAGATTATGAGATCTAAAAGAAAAGCATCAGTTTTTAAAACCTTTTTTTATTTCCAGTGACTGTTTTCCATTGCCCCTTGTTTTCATGGCGCGCTCATGGTCACCCATTCCAGTTGCACACATCATGCTGACTTCTGAGACATCCCAAAATCATCCTTAGTTTTAGATTTCACTGAAGTTTTTTGGTTTGTTTTAATGTGTGTGTCGTTTTACTTTTTGGTAAGATTTAGTAGTAGAACCTCATCATGACATTAAGACTTTATTCCCATTTTATATCACTTCATTGATAAGAGTATCTCCGGTTCAGTGGATGCGGGAAGAGTTCTAGGACATAACTGGGAATGCATTTGATGTCAGCAGCACAGAAACTTTTGATTCAGTAAGCTTTGTGTTTGGCAACAATGGGGAAAATGTCTTTTTAAGTATGTAAGAGGCAGAACTAATTGATGTTAACTGCCACGATTTTTCTCAGAGTTAACATTTGTTTTTAATAGTTAATTTTTTAGGGCAGTATGCTTCAGGCGTCACGAATCTTTTTTGAGTAATTAAGCATTTGAATGGCTGACTCTGTTTAGTAAAAGATGTTTGATATATAGCTACTGGGATATATAAATTAAAGACCTATCCAGAATCCCCAGAAAAAGCAAATGGAAAGTAACTCATTGGCAGTATTAGCATTGTTTTTCCGCCTTCAGAGTTGCTTTTTTGCTTTCCTCTCAGTAGCTTCCCTTGACAGTTAGGGCTCAAGTTTGCATTAGTAGGCACTGTCTTTCTAATTGGCCCTTCTTTTCTTGTCTTCCAAAATGAAAGCTCCTTGGGATCACCTTGAGCAGTATATCAGAAGTGGGTTTTTTTCCCTCTGTCATGAAGAGTTAGAAAGCCACAAAAGAAGTGAGAGGTTTTCATACTTTTCTGTATGTCCTAACTTAAACTAGGTGGCAACTACAACAGCCACTTTGATGTGGACAAGGGCACTGGGACCGTCATTGTTGCCAAACCTCTTGATGCGGAACAGAAATCAAGCTATAACCTCACAGTTGAAGCTACAGACGGAACCACCACTGTCCTCACACAGGTAAGTGAATCACCGATGATGCGTTCGTCAGAGGTGGACTGATAACGACCTTCTGATTTTAGGGTGCGCAGGCAACGTGATTTCTGCCCTCGCAGGCTCCCAAGCACAGCTGCTGTGTTGATAGGGCTTACGGAGATGCACACCAGAATTTGTATTTAGGGAAAGAAAATGTAGGTTTGGCCTGTAATTAACCAGTTTTGGAAATTCTGAAAGAAGACTTAGAAACAGCCACCCACTTTTGATTATCAAGATCTTTCAATTTTATACTGACTTTGAACAGCATTAGAATAAATTGTATCGCTCTTGAGGATGAATGTGTCCAAGTCATTTTCGTTAAAGCTCATTAAAATCATTAATCATGTTTTAAATCACTTTTTAAAATTTTTTCCCCTTTTGGCTATTTTAAGGAGGGTCGTATAAATGGTTGATAGAATTGTTCTCGTAATCCCTTTAACATCTTTATTTGTTCCTATATGGTGATTTAAGAGATGGCCAAATTACTGGGATTACAAATTTAAATGTTAAAATCCTATACCTTAAATTCTCTTTGATTTTTAGTGTGGGCTCTGTGAGAATTTGTTGAACATTTGTTGTGGCAGGTACTGTTCAAGAAACTGAATGCTGGGAAACAGTCCTACCCTCGTTGAGCTCACCTTAGGATGGTGGAAGCTAAGATTTACATATATATCTGCTGTGTCCTAAAAGACAAAGGAAGAAATATTAGGAGAGAAAATGCTTCCGAATTCCAGTTTTTTATCTTTAGATGATACTAATTTAAATCTCAAATGAGAGAGATCATCTGTTAAATCATTTAGTTGCGCTGAAGAATAAAATCTGTGATGTATTTTTAATTAATAAATGAGTAGATGATTCAGACCCAGTTATGAAAAAGACCTTCTTCCTTCCTCCACGTGGTAGTGATTTTTAGTGTATTTAAAATTGACATATGTACCATGCTTTGGGGTCATTTTGAGATTGTCATGTAAAAGTTTTAGTACAGTATTAAAATTTCATTTCTGTCAGTAACTGTTCTCATTATAGAAATTGGACTTTAGAGCATGAAAATGAGAATAAAAAAACATGGAGTTGTAATAAATTTAACAGGATGAATTTTGAAAGGTTTAAAGAGTATAACTGTACGTGGACCAGTTCACATAATCTACTCACCGGAAATCCAGCAAAAGGAACTTAAGAAGCAGTAGCAGTGGCCGTCCATGCCAACCATTCTCATTAATGAAACGATCTATTTACCTGTAGCATTTATTGCTTATGACATAAATGAATAAGTAGCAGTATGCCCTTTCCCAAATAATTACAGTTTTTAGCAAGTACCATTAAAAACTTCATATGAAATGTGAAGTCGATTGACCAAAATTTCCTGTAAAACCCAGGAAATAAATTGCAGTCTTCCCAGGGACACAAATATCTTACGTTGTAGTACTGCCTTTATACCTTGTAACTTCTTTTGAGTTATTTTCAGGGGGTCTTGATAATATCCTCATGATTTGCTGGCAGGGAAGGGGAGTCAGAGTCTCAAAGATGTGGTTCCAGAGCCCAGACTCCCCTGTGAAGGTATAGGACAAAGGGGACAGTCAGTAATTAGGTTTCAGTTTCCACATGGGCCAGAGGACAGGGCGATAGGAACAGGGATGAGAAAGGAGCAGCAAACGCTCGTGAAGGGCAACACCAAGATAAGAAATGGATTGCTAAGGAATGGGAGGACAGGTAGATTTGGGCTTGTAAGTAAAACTTGGGAAGCAACAGGGCGGATGTCGCTGCATCCAGGTCGGAGGTTTGGGGAGCACTGTCACATGAGCCACGGTGCATCATCAGCAGAGGGGGAGGTGGGGGGTCCCAGTGGAGTCCCCACAGGGTCCCAGTGCTCTGTTGAAACAGCACTGCTCCTTGCGTTCCTGTCCTGCCGTTTGCTGCTTGGGATCTGACCAGTATCAATTCAAGTCGCTTCACTTTACCCCTGTCTCAAGGTCACTTACAAAATCCAGTTACGGCTTGCTTTTTCTTTTTTTTCCCTTTGAAACAGCTTTGCTTTCATGTTTCCTTCTGATTTCTCTCGAGCATCAGCATTATGCACAGGTCGATTGGTTTGAATGTTGGCTCTGCCTCTTACCCTGTCCCTGGGCAAGCGGCTATAACCCTCTTGGCTTCCATTTGTCACCGGGAAAGGGGCACAGTGATTTTGTCCTCACAGGGCCCTCTGAGGGGTAAGTGAGGTCTCAGCCGCGCTGGTGTGCACTCGCTGCTGGACACTTCAGTCCCCTCCCTGTCTGCTCCCTGTCTCCATTCTCTGTCCCTGTGGTTCACCTGGCTGTGCCCACTACCACAGGGGTCTGCCTGATTGATAAGAGGCGGTAAAGGTGAATTTCCTCTGATCAGCTAGTAAGGGCATATTTGAGCTGTAGCTCTCCAGCCTCTGCCTGCGAGTCTAGGCTCTGCGCACTGGATGCCACCTTCTCCCCGCTCGCTTACCATCCCTTAGTTCCAAGTCCTTCCCTCTAGTCTCAAGGAGATAGGGTGTTTGATGCTACTTCTTGCCTTCCTGTCTCTGACCAAGGTCTCCCCCCGACCCCCATCCTAGTAAATATTGATTACCAACCTAAGACCTACGCAAGCAAAGCCTTACTTTCTCCTTAAAAGCTTTCAGGATGTCCCTCGCCATCTCAGGACTCCTAAAGGCTTCCTTGATAACTCACTTGGTAATATGTGCAGCCTCATCGTGCTCGGGGTGTGTAAGACCTCACCGGTCGAGCCCGAGAGCTTCCCGAGGGCACGAACTGCTGTACATTCATCGTACTTGCTGCGCCGATAAGGGCTCTGTGAATGTGCTTCCTTTGAATCGCTGTATCAGAATTGGTGGTTTTTGCCTTCCTTGTTCCTACTGAGTTGTGACTCATTGACTTGAGAGCAGGAATCAACTACCTCTACCCAACACTCCATTAGAAAAGTACTATGTAACTGTACGGTGGAAATGAATACGTAATGATTGAACTTAGAGAAGTTATAAAACCATCACTTATGGATCATCGTTGACCTTTAAAAATGGTTTGTGGTTTTAAATGTTTATGTAACTTCCACATAAAACCTTTCTTTGGTTTAGCAAATGCATTTAATACGTATATAAAGTTTAATGTTACAAATCCATCACTGATGTTGTAGTGTTTTGTGAGAACACTGGTATAATCATCATGGAAAGACCTGCAGCTCTTGTGCCTGCACCTGGGTGGATAATAGCTTCACCTGTGCATTCCTGACACCACAGCCTCCTGGGCCGTTAAGACTAGCGAACCTCTTTATTCCACACATGCCAACGAAGCTCAGATTTCTTGTTCGTAACCATAAACCATCTTTGTAGTCAGTAGTGATTTCCACTATGCCTTATCTCCACATACGTCTTTTCAGTCTGAAAATTAATCCTCTTAGTGTTAAAGTAAAAAAAATACATTTTTTTTTAACTCAGCTGAGTTTTTTTCAATATTGGCTTTTTTCCCCCTTTAAGGTTGTTATTCTGTGTTGACGTATTTAAGAGAGCTTATCTTTAGTGTATTTAAAGTGCTTTTAGGAAATGAATGGGTTTACTATTTATATGCAGGTTTTGTGATTGTAAAAATGTATTAAAGATTTTTAAAGCACATTTCTAATTTATTGGTAGGAATTTGGAGTCTCAACAATTAGAACAAGAAATTTAAATACGGTATTTATCTAGTACTGTAGTCACCTCGTTTGCTTGGTAGTTGCAGATTCAGATCTGGTAGAGGAAATTATCTTCTGTAAATCTTGCTGAAGTAAATTCTCTGTTATCCTGACATGAGTGCTCTAGAAATCTCTCTCCTGTGAATCTCTCTCCTGTGGAGACCTGAGAGAAATGAAGTGTGCAGTCAGAAAGAAGTGTGTGAAAGATGTTACGTTTGCCCTCCAAAGTTAGTTTCAAGAAGTTAGAAAGGTCTTCATTATCTTACTGATCTGGGTAATATATCAATGGAAAATTTTAAAGATTTTTTTAATTCTAGATTTTTGTTTCTTTTATTTCTCATTGTTTCATTTTGCTAAAAAATGTTTTTTTTTTTCAATGTGCATCTCATGTTTCCCCTTGATTCTGTAAATAATAAAATATCACAGTTAAGGATATATACTGTAATGTGAGTCTTTATGTCCTTAATAGGTATTCATCAAAGTAATAGATACAAATGACCATCGTCCTCAGTTTTCGACATCAAAGTATGAAGTTGTTATTCCCGAAGACACGGTGCCAGAAACAGAAATTTTGCAGATCAGTGCAATGGATAGGGATGAGAAAAACAAGCTGATCTATACTCTGCAAAGCAGTATCGATCCACTGAGTCTCAAGAAATTTCGTCTTGACCCTGCAACAGGCACTCTCTCGACTTCTGAAACACTTGATCATGAAGCCATCCACCAGCACGTTCTTACAGTCATGGTACGGCTTTCTGCTCATTCTGCTCATTCCTTGGCCACCGTTTGTTTTCTGAAGGGTTTCACATCTTTCTGAGTGATCTTTAATCAATGACCAGGAAACCTCCAACAGCACTGATAACCTATTGATTCTTTCAGGTGCGGGATCAAGATGTCCCTGTGAAGCGGAACTTTGCATGGATTGTTGTTAATGTCAGCGACACAAACGACCACGCCCCCTGGTTCACGAGTTCCTCCTATGAAGGGCGGGTTTATGAATCAGCGGCTGTTGGCTCTGTTGTGTTGCAGGTCACAGCTCTGGACAAGGACAAAGGGAAGAATGCTGAAGTGCTGTATTCGATCGAATCAGGTATTTTTGGAGCACTCAGTAGATTAAAAAGTACATTTATTTTCTAAAATTAGTTCTATGTGTAGAAACATTTGTGTGTCGCCATAAAAATTGCTTAAATTAATCTTTAGCTACCATTTTTCATGTTAGGAGGAAGAAGACTTTTTTTAAGCTTTTAACTCAATAGAAAGCAAAAAGTCTTACGTTAAATAAAAAGATTCACATTATTAGCATAGTTCAAGGCTCTGAGAAGTTCTGGAGTGAAGAAAACTATTTGATTCAATTCAGTATTTCCACAATATATTTTTTTAACCATACAACATTTTCCTTCATAATACTTGTTAACTGTGAAACACCCTTAAGAAACCACTGGGCTCAGTAATTTCACTTTTAGTCAGAGCATTTTCTCTTGGGCATAGTAGGAATTTCCACGACAGAGTGCTGAGTGTCTTGCCTCCACTGCCCCTTCCAGGTTTAGCTTTTCTGCCCCTTTCACCCTCCTAAATCTTTAACAGTTGAGTTTCATTTATGGGATTGGGATGTTATGTAGGCCCCCAGGGTTGCGATTTGGACTGGAGATGTTGAAAAGCCCAACGAGTCTTCTGGAGAGTTGGGCAAAGAAGGCCTTGAACATTTCTTCTTCATATGATAGGGCAAGAGATCGAGAGTCTTGCTGGTAGCTACAAAGAGGATCAAAGTAAAATGTTTTGTTCTCTCTTCTCTTTTATGATGCTATTCATAGTCTTTCCTCTACTCATTCCATGGACTGATGAAGCCTGTTTTCTGTGTCAAGTGCCGTGCTAGGAGTGTGATATAGGTAGAGGCCATCATTGGTCCCCAGTTGTATATGTTCATGCAGAAAGGAAGCTTTTGATTGAAATAGGGATCTGCTTTAGAGCATATGATTTGTACAGTCAGAATTCACTTTGTTTGGGGATCTTCCCTACTCATGCCACATGCAGTGAGTATGTGATTAAGTATCAAGAAGCCTGCTTCCATTTTTCCATGTTTCTGAAGGTAATCGTTAGTACAAAGAATATAGTCTCTCTCATTCTTTCGTCTTTACAATGATTTTAGAATATCATGCACTTAAGATTTGCGTAAGTCCGTTCCTCTGCATATTTAAAAATTGTGCCTTTCCTAGACATTAGAATTGGTAGAGGCATCAATTCTAGGTCATATAGTCAAAACCTGAGCATGGAGAGTAATTAAAAAAAAAACACAATCGATGTGTTTTATGTGACTAAACTATTTTTATTTCTTCATACATTTGAAGCCTCATTTGTTTCACTGAAAACAACCAAATTTAGTCAATTACACAAATAAGATTTTCTGTACTCCCCTGGGGTTCAGGATTCAAATGCAGTATAGTTAGCGCCTTGAACAAAGATGCAGGTTTTTCCACTGGTTCAGAAATTTAGCTGTTAAAAAAAAAATAGTGCATTCTATTTGTGCATGCCTGAGCAGTTCAGCAAAATAATTTTCTCATAGACAAACCGCCTGGGTTTGTGTAGGAGAAAATGTTAAACTTTTCCCTTAGCTTTCACATAATTTTCAACAACTGGGTGGTTAAAATATGATTGTTGGTGCCTGACTGAAGGCATGTGCATTCTTGAAATGCTTGTAATGACTGATGGGATTAGTAATTTGGTATTCCAAGAATGGAACTCTATCTCCCCTCAAAGAATAGATGATACCAAAGGCCTATTTCAATACAGAATTTGGACTCCTAAGAAGATAATCTTTATAGATTTGGTAATACAAAAAGCGTTTGTAGGCAGCAGCTACCATTAGAATGCAGAAGCGTGGGTATGTGAATCTGTTGGAATAATAGGAAATGTAAAATGGTCGTACCTCCTTTCACTTAAATTACTTATGTTCACCTGCTTCTCATTTATGTCAGATTACATTTCATAAAGTTCAGGAAACTAGTTATAGATAGATTCAGGCTGTAACACTGCATGTTTAATTAGCAGCAATTTATTGAGCAAAGAGTTTGGTCTGATTAAGAGTCTTTAGGGAAAAGAATTAATTAAAGGATATTTTCCGTAACAATTGACTTGTGTGTTTAGAGACAATTAGGGCCATACTCTGGATTGTTTGGTGTTTTCTTTTTTTAAGTAGATTATTGTAACTTCAAAACTGTCACAATGCCTGGAAATAAAGGACAGTAATTGAACTTATTAACTAGAATTGATTTCCTTCCCCAAACTTAGGTTAAATATAATTGCAATAGAAACTTGAGGTTTCCCACTTGAGCCCGCCAGTGGTCAGGCAGGCAGCACTTAACGTCCGCAGCGCGTGTCCAGCGGGGAGAAATGGATTTCTGCACACAGCTCTGACATGCCCTTTGGGGTGTATATGTGTAATACAGTCCTTGCTAATGAGTACAGATTCACATGTGTGGATAATCGCCTTCTTCAAACAGAACAATCTAAGGCTATTTAGAAATCACCAGTATCTCCAGCTAAAGTGAACGCCTAAGCCCCCAAGCTGGTACAGACTCTGCTGCTTGCCCTGTGAGTTCCGTCACAAATACTGCATGTGTGTCTCAGTATCTGATGTGTGTAGCTGTTACTAGGTTAGACAGGGGTGTGCGTAAGTCACTCAGCGGCCCTTCGTGTTCTGCCACAGGAACATGTTGCTTGCCCATCTGCAAATCTGAGGAGTTCTGCCGCAGTGGAGATGTATGTAGGAGCTGTCTGCTAATTGGCTACCTGGGTTTCTGTTTAGCCTCTTGTTAAGATAATACTCCAGGTAGTAATGTTCCTGAATTTTACATGCTGGTAAAAATTTCTCAGGAATTCTGATTAGTAAACATTTCTTTTGTTAATACTTTCAACTATAGTGCTTTATCTAACAAGTGGTTGCTGGTGATGATGGAAGTAAAATGCAGAAAAACAAAATCAGATAAAAATAGTGCCTTATTACCTTTCCATACAACAAATTCAACACTTACTGAGTGTCTCCTATGTGTCAGGCATTTTTCTAAGCACAGATGATAAATAGTGAGTAAAACAAGCCATGCTTAAATGGGGACTTATGTTCTAGAGGAAGAATGGATAAGAAGGTTGCGATATGTGCTATAAAGAAAAGAAGAGGGTATGGGGGCAGAAACAGCCATTCTGATTAGGGAGGTAAAGGAAGGCTTCACCATCACATTCTCTAAGCAGAGGAACATTTGGGTAAAACCTGAATGAATGAATGAGCAATGAGAATAGGTAGGGAAGACAGTTCCAGAAAGGACCCTCCAAATACAGTCATGCTGCAATGAGCACGTGCTTTCCTGGTTGAGGAGTGAGGAGCCAGCATGGCTGGAGGGCAGCGAGTACTTTGTGCGGAAGGTAGCGAGTTCTAACGCCGCCAGCTTGCTTTAGCGCAGGTAGAATGTATTCATTCCGCTCTGGAGGGCCTTGCATGTTTGAAGCTTTAAGGTTTCACTGTATAAAATAAGAGAAAGGGATAGAGATGATTGAATGTAAACTCTGGTAGGTCGGCTGCTGTTAGTACAGACATGATAGCCTGAGGGGTGTGGGTGAAGACCATCGTCCACAGGTTTTCATGGTCACCCTACCAGTCCCAGGCAACCAGTCATGGTTTTGAAAGATGGGGTGATGCCCACGTAGGAGGAAAGAGGTCCTTGGAGTTCCAATGACTGGCTAAAGCACAATGTGAGAATCTGGGATTGTTGACTCATAAATGCAGATTGGAAGAAATTAGGGGTCTGCGAGGTGTGGTAGAGGCAGTGTGACCCCATTTGTGCATGAGAGTTCAGCTTGGAACTTGGGGGCCTGGAGACAGCCCGGGCCTCTGCTGTGTTGCAGACTGTGGTGCCTAGACGCGGACCCAGGCAGGCTTAGTGAAAACCAGACTGGATCTGGCCTCAGAAAAAATGGTATCATGGATTTTTGGAAAAACGTATTTAAAAAAGGAAATGAAGGCTATAGAGGAAGTGTTGACTAGCAGTGATGTGGGGAAAGGGGTGCTCGGTCAGTCTCCTGGTTTGCACATCACGCGGTAAGTCATTCTGGCCTCTGAAGTGTACCCTACACAGCTGCAAACCTAGAGGAAAACAGAACCTAAAAAAGCAGCTAAGGGACAAGTCAGCCTTGTTGTGGGGAAGTGTAATAGTTCATTTGGGGAAAATAAATGCAGTTCTGTGGCTAGGATAATGGCCTCTGGACTGTGGTGTGAAACAGAAAAGAGATGAAGTGTGGGCGGATGGATCGAATCTGAGGACCCCATAGCACTGCCTGAATCTATCCAGAGATGTAAACTGCTAAACTTCAGTAAACTGCTGGTGTCTCCAGAAAGATTTCGGTGATGATACAAAACGGGGAGCTGTTAGGGAGTCGCATTTGAAGCTAAATACATGTATACGGTATAGGTGGAAAAGGTCCAGAGAGAAGCAAGGAACACAGTCTGTTCTGGGGGGCAGGGGGTTCGTTCTCTCAGCACTACTGATACTTGGGAGCAAAACATCCTTTCTTTTGGGGGCTGTCCATGCGTTGTAGGATGTTTAACAGCATCCCTGGTCTCTACTTAGCAGGTGTTAGCAGCACACTCTAGATAGTGATAACCGAAAATGTGTGTAGACATGGCTGCATGTCCATCTAGGCGAGATCGCCCCCACTAGAGAGAACCAGGGACACAGAGGGCAGATTCACCCGAAAAAAGATTAAGAAGGGAGTATGACTGAAATCTTTGAAGCCTGCATAGTGGGGCAGATTATACACAAGCTAATTCATCAATTCCCTGAATATTTAAAATAAGGGACAACTCTCTTGAAGCCGTTAAAGTTTCTTAGTGAATTGATGTCTTCCCTTTCATAATGAATAAGAATCTTGAGAACTTAGAGGCGATAAATGCTGAAACCAGAAGTATATTCCAAAGGGTTTTTTCGGGACTGGTGGAAAATTCTTACCTTACCTAACAAAAGAATAACCATACATTCCACAAGTATCTGGCTCAACCAATAGCAAGTGAGTTCTGGCTTTAGGTTATAGAGTAATTTTTCTTCTATTTCTTGCTTTTCATACTTTATGGACAAAACGGAAAAATCTGTCGTATTATAGGTGGCTAAAAATGAAATGAGTTCCATTCAAATGTTGATAACCCCCGAATTTCTGTTTCATTTTAGAATATCACTTCTGAAGATAGCTTTGTTTCTGTATCTCCAGCTGTGACTTGTATTGGTCCTTATATTTTTCTCTAACATGTTTTTTTCACACCCCCCCCAGGAAATATTGGAAATTCTTTCACAATTGATCCCATTTTGGGCTCTATAAAAACTGCCAAAGAGTTAGATCGAAACAGCCAAGTGGAATATGACTTAATGGTAAAAGCTACAGATCAAGGCAATCCACCTATGAGTGAAATAACTTCTGTGCATATCTTTGTCACGATTGCGGACAATGCCTCTCCTAAGTTTACATCAAAAGAATATTCTGTGGAAATCAGTGAAACTGTCAGCATTGGGAGTTTCGTCGGAATGGTTACAGCCCACAGTCAGTCATCAGTGGTGTATGAAATAAAAGATGGAAATGTAGCCGATGCTTTTGATATCAATCCACATTCTGGAAGTATCATTACTCAGAAAGCCCTGGATTTTGAAACTTGGCCCATTTACACATTGATCATCCAAGGAACTAACATGGCTGGTTTGTCTACTAACACAACTGTTCTGGTGCACCTGCAGGATGAAAATGACAACTTGCCCGTCTTTATGGAGGCAGAGTATACGGGACTCATTAGCGAATCAGCTTCAATCAACAGTGTAGTGCTAACTGACAAGAACATCCCGTTAGTGATTCGAGCAACCGATGCTGATAAAGAATCCAATGCTTTGCTTGTTTATCACATTGTTGAACCGTCTGTACACAAATACTTTGCTATTGATTCTAGCACTGGTGCTATTCATACAGTGCTGAGTTTGGACTATGAAGAAACAAGTACTTTCCACTTTACCGTACAAGTGCACGACATGGGGACACCACGTTTATTTGCTGCGTATGCGGCTAACGTGACCATCCGTGTAATCGACATTAATGATTGCCCTCCTGTGTTCTCCAAATCATTATATGAAGCATCTCTCTTGCTGCCAACATACAGAGGAGTCAAAGTCATCACAGTAAATGCCACAGATGCTGATTCAAGTGCATTCTCACAGTTGATGTACTCCATCACCGAAGGCAACATTGGGGAGAAGTTTTCTGTGGACCACCAGACAGGGACTATAACTGTACAGAACACAACTCAGTTAAGAAGCCGGTACGAGTTAACCGTGAGAGCTTCTGATGGCAGATTTGTAAGCTTTACCTCTGTGAAAATTAACGTGAAAGAAAGCAAAGAAAGCCAACTAAAGTTTACCCAGAATTTCTACTCCGCAGTAGTGAAAGAGAATTCCACTGAAGCCAGAACGTTAGCTGTCATTACTGCCATTGGGAACCCAATCAATGAGCCCTTGTTTTATCAGATCCTCAACCCAGACCACAGATTTAAGATAAGCCGGACTTCAGGCGTGCTGTCAACCACGGGCATACCATTCGATCGCGAACAGCAGGAGGCGTTTGATGTGGTGGTAGAAGTGACCCAGGAACAGAAGCCTTCGGCAGTGGCCCACGTCGTCGTCAAGGTCACCATAGAAGACCAGAACGACAATGCACCAGTGTTTGTCAACCTCCCTTACTATGCCGTTGTCAAAGTGGACACCATGGTGGGCCACGTGATTCGCTACGTTACCGCCGTGGACCGAGACAGCGGCAGAAATGGGGAGGTAAATTACTACCTGAAGGAGCACCACGAACATTTTCAGATTGGATCCTCAGGCGAAATTTCACTGAAAAAGCAATTTGAACCTGACACTTTAAATAAAGAATACCTCATCACAGTGGTTGCAAAAGATGGAGGGAACCCAGCCTTTTCCGCTGAAGTGATGGTGCCCATCACTGTTATGAATAAAGCCATGCCTGTGTTTGAGAAACCCTTCTACAGCGCCGAGGTGCCAGAGAACATCCAGCTGCACAGTCCGGTCGTCCACGTACAAGCCAACAGTCCGGAAGGCTTGAAAGTGTTCTACAGCATCACCGATGGAGATCCCTTCGGCCAGTTTACCATTAACTTCAACACCGGGGTCCTAAATGTCGTAGCTCCTCTGGACTTTGAGTCGCACCCAGCGTATAAGCTTAGCATCCGAGCGACGGACTCCCTGACCGGCGCCCATGCCGAGGTGTTTGTTGACATCATCGTGGAAGACGTCAATGATAACGCTCCTGTCTTTGGTCAGCATGCTTACGCCACAACACTGTCTGAGGCGTCCGTCATCGGCACGTCTGTCGTTCACGTCAGAGCGACCGATTCGGATTCCGAACCCAACAGAGGAATTTCCTACCACATGTTTGGGAATCACAGCAAAAGCCACAATCATTTCCACATCGACAGCAGCACTGGCCTCATTTCGCTCGTCAGGACTTTGGATTATGAGCAGTTCCAGCAGCACAGGATTTTGGTGAGGGCTGTGGATAGTGGCATGCCCCCCCTGAGCAGTGATGTGATCGTCACCGTGGAGGTCACAGACCTCAACGATAATCCACCGCTGTTTGACCAGCAGATTTATGAAGCCAGAATTAGCGAGCATGCCAGCCACGGGCATTTTGTGACCTGTGTCAAAGCCTATGATGCAGACAGTTCAGACGTAGACAAGTTGGACTATTCCATTCTGTCTGGCAACGACCAGAAGAATTTTGTCTTGGACAGTGAGACGGGGATTATCACACTCTCAAACCTGCGCCGGCACACCTTGAAGCCGTTTTACAGTCTTAACGTTTCTGTTTCCGATGGAGTTTTTAGGGGTTCAGCTCAGGTTCACATAACTGTAATTGGAGGCAATCTGCACAGCCCTGTTTTCCTTCAGAGCGAATATGAAGTGGAGTTAGCTGAAAGTGCTCCCTTACACACCCTGGTGATTGAGGTCAAAGCAACCGATGGGGATTCTGGTATTTACGGTCACATTACTTACCATATTGTCAATGACTTTGCCAAAGACAGATTTTACACAAATGAGAGAGGACAGATATTTACTCTGGAGAAACTCGATCGAGAAACCCCAGCGGAGAAAGTGATCTTGGTTCGTTTAATGGCTAAGGACGCTGGAGGAAAGGTTGCCTTCTGCACCATTAACGTCATCCTTACGGATGACAATGACAATGCACCCCAGTTTCGAGCGACCAGGTATGAAGTGGACATTGGCTCCGGTGCTCCCAAAGGGACATCAGTCATTAAAGTTCTTGCAAGTGATGCTGATGAGGGATCCAATGCTGATGTCACCTATGCCATCGAAGCAGATTCTGAAAGTGTCAAAGAGAATTTGGAAATTAACAAACTGTCTGGTGTAATAACTACAAAAGAAAGCTTAATTGGCTTGGAAAATGAGTTCTTCACTTTCTTCGTGAGAGCTGTGGATAGTGGGTCTCCATCCAGAGAATCTGTCGTCCCCGTCTATGTGAAAGTACTTCCACCAGAAATACAACTTCCAAAATTTTCAGAGCCATTTTATACCTACACGGTTTCAGAAGACATGCCTATTGGGACAGAGATCGATCTCATCCGAGCAGAACATAGTGGGACCATTCTTTACAGCCTCGTCAAAGGGAATACTCCCGAAAGTAACAGGGATGAGTTCTTTGTGATCGACAGGCAGAGTGGCAGACTGAAACTGGAGAAGAGTCTTGATCACGAGACCACTAAGTGGTACCAGTTTTCTGTACTTGCCAAGTGCACTCATGAGGACGACGAGGTGGTGGCTTCTGTGGATGTCAGCATCCAAGTGAAAGATGCCAATGATAACAGCCCTGTGTTAGAGTCGAACCCGTATGAGGCATTTGTTGTTGAAAACCTGCCGGGGGGAAGTAGAGTCATCCAGATCCGGGCATCTGATCTCGATTCGGGAACCAACGGCCAAGTCATGTACAGCCTAGATCAGTCACAAAGTGTAGAAGTCATCGAATCTTTCGCCATTAATGTGGAGACAGGCTGGATTACGACCCTGAAGGAACTTGACCATGAGAAGAGAGACAGTTACCAGATTCAAGTGGTTGCCTCAGATCACGGTGAGAAGGTTCAGCTGTCCTCCACAGCCATTGTGGATGTTACAGTCACCGACGTCAACGACAGCCCCCCGCGGTTCACGGCAGAGATTTATAAAGGGACTGTGAGTGAAGATGATCCCCCAGGCGGTGTCATCGCCATCTTAAGTACCACAGATGCCGATTCTGAGGAGATTAACAGACAAGTTACATATTACATCACAGGTAAAATATTTAAATGCGAGGGTGTAAGTTAAAAATAAATTGTGCTAGAGGTATACATTTTGAAGTGCATGTTTTGGGGAAAATGGGGAGTTAAGGGGATGATTTTAGTAACGTTATATCTGAAATAAGTAAAAATAACATCTGTTAAGCTGCATTTCAGATTCTCTGAGGAAAGTGAACACTTGTTCCATTTGACTGTTTTTGATTTTTATGATTCATTCTGTTGAATTAGCATATGACAAATACATTATAATTAACTAGTTTCAACATAGGCTGAAGTATTGTTTAGTAAGCTTTACATTTTACTTAGCTTAATACTGTGTTTCAGTACACATTTTAATGCCTTGATTTGGGGAGAGGGGTGGTAAGTCAGAAACCTAATATACCAAATTTAAACGTAATAGGTTTTTTTTTTAAGTAATTCTTGTAAAAATGTAAAATTCCTGTAAAAATGTAAAAATTCTTGTTATAATGTATAACATATTTTGAGCAGTTTCTTTCTCCTGTTACTTAGATCTTTCCTTATTTCAATAAACTCGACTGTCCTTTTCTTCCATTGATTTAATAGGAGGAGATCCTTTGGGGCAATTTGCTATTGAAAACATACAGAATGAATGGAAGGTCTATGTGAAGAAACCTCTAGACAGGGAAAAAAGGGACAATTATCTTCTGACCATCACAGCAACTGATGGGACCTTCTCATCCAAAGCCATAGTTGAAGTGAAAGTTCTTGATGCAAATGACAACAGCCCAGTCTGTGAAAAGGTGAGCTGTTCTTTCTATACTATGAATTTCTGTATTATGATTCCTTGTTCACCCTCTGAGTAGGACTGTCATGGGATGCCGGCCGTGATTCAGATGTGTTTCATATTATAATACTGTTTAAGCGGAGGTGAATGTTCAGTGAAGCAGGAGTTGGAGTGGCTCTGGAACTATTTCGGGGAATGCTAAGTCGTTTAAAAATATCATTCAAAAACACTGTGAATCATGGGCAGGATTACAGCTTAAATAAGCTCTGAGAAATTTTTCATTCCCTTTCTTGGGGGATGTGATTATTCTGGGGAGATGCCTGAGCAGTAGTTCATCTACAAAGCTCCATTTTGCTTTCACAAGTTGGTTTTGGGCGGCACCTGCTCTTGCACACACCCTTAGAAACGAAGAGGTAAATGAGGGTTTTCCTACAGCGGTGGAGCCCATTGACTTAGGAGCTGCTCCCGTCTGGGGCTGTGGGGGAGGCTGGAGCGGCTGTGCTCCCTGCAGCTGGGGAAGGAACAGCAGCTCAGCCTTGGGGACGTGGTGCTCAGATAAGCAAGCGGATTGGGACTCAGCCTCCCTTTGTACTTGGAAGGTGGCGATGACGTGAAGGAAGAGTTCCTTAAAGAAGATGAGTTTGTTGGGATCAGGTGCACGTAGGTGATAACGTGTGAGAGCACGGGTGGGAGGGTAGGCAGAGGGGGCCGAGGGAGAGAAAGGACAAGCCAGTGTCCTTGGTGCTGCCCATGTGGGACAGCAAGGCAGATGTGTCGAATCAGGATTGACTCTGCTGTTTGCTACAAGAAGAGGGAGAGAGACCAAAGATACAGCATAGGGTGACGGTGGTCTAAGAGGAAGCGTGTTGTGTCCAGGTCAGACTTGGTGTGAGGTAACGGGAACTATGGAATAGGTTTTGTAGACGTTGAGAGAGACAGCAAGACTGAAGATGGGGACTCGGGACACATGTAAAACTTGGCAGTTTCTACTGTGAACTGACATTGGAACCACTTGGGAGAACAACAACAAAAAGGGACAGAGTCCGCAGGGGTATTTCCTGGGGAGAGGTGGGTGGAGGAGGACCAGACCAGGGCAGTGTTACTGAGCGTGCAGGAGGAGAGGATCTTTAGGAGGCAGGACAGCGAGTGGAGGTTTGGTGGCCAAGCAGATGAGGGAGCTGTGGAACGGGACTTCGGGACTCGGAGACTGGCTTGGAGACCATGGGCTCTGTATCCTGATGTGGATGGATGCCGGACTGCAGAGAGGGTGTGTGTGAACACACACACGGATTTGGCCAGTGAAGAAAGAGGGGAGTCCGAGGAAGGATGAAGAGTGGTAGACAAAGGGAAGGCTGGGGAGTGAGGGACAGTGGTCTTGAAGAGGGACAGAGGAGCTGGGGCAGGGTCGCAGCAGTGGAAGGGGGCAGCCATTCTCCGGAAAGTACAGTGCCGTCAGGAGGGAAGGGAGCTCCAGAGGAGTGAAGAGTTCAATCCCGTGCAGACTTTCTGGCAGCAGCGTTTTGTGTGGGTTGGTGGCAGAGGAGTAGAGGATGTCTGTGTGTCTTACAGAAAATAAATGTGTTTTGCTTGTTGGCTTGCCTTTTTTTTTTTTTTTTTAAATACTTGGCATATTATTTGGATACAATGCCTTGTCATCTTTGGGAATAATAAAATTTAGGACATTAGATCATTTGAAATCATCAGTATTGCAAAATATCCTGTTTCATGAGCCATAAAATGTCGTTTACCTAAAACTGAGCTCACATTAAGAGAGAAAAGTCAACAAAAATCTTAACCTGTTTGTCTTATGTTTTGGTTTATGGCAGAAGTTTCTGATTAGTTGGAAGTGGAACTAACCGTCATTATGTTAGAGTTTGGTCAGCTGGGAAGGGAGGGGGGTGGAGGAGAATAGCCCCAGAGCCCCCGCCCCCCCGGAACCTTGGGGATTCTCTCTTTTCTCTCGTGACATGGGGATCACTGGCGTCTCAACTGCAGTTATAGCTGGTCATGTGTTGGGAACGATCACAACTAATGAGTTTCCTGTATTGAAAAGAAGCAGACATGATGTAACGTGCATTTACTCTCCAGTTTTTGGATAAATATGGGATACTACTTGTGTTTTCTTACAAGAACTTAGGTTGAACATGAACCCAGCTCAGAGATGTCAAGTATTCAGATTTCTGTGGGTAAATGTCAGGTTAGACTCTTTCAGTGATAGAGGAGTGACTTGTTACAGGACTCTGGTTTTTTTTAAAAGAAAAATAGTTTCCAAAGCTCCTTGGATTTTAAATTCCATCATGTCCCATGTTTTCTGTGACCAAAGTTAAGTGATTTTTTTTCCACTACCCCCTTGACAGTCATGTTAACCCTTCCATGTTTTATGTTCACGACATTACTTAAAATCGTTGTAGACTTTCTACTCGGACACGATTGCGGAAGATGCCTCTCCTGGGAAGCTGATTCTGCAGGTGTCCGCTACAGATGCGGACGTCCGCTCCAACGCGGAGATTACTTACACGCTGTTTGGTCCAGGCGCAGAAAAGTTCAAACTAAATCCAGACACAGGTAAGGATGGGGCTTTGCAAAATTAACTGTGTTCCAATAACGTCATCTCATATATGTGGGTGGTTTCAGGTCCCATGTAAAATTTGAAATTACGTTCTATTCCTATAAAATGTACTCTCATACTACAAAATTGGCATCTTTTAGAAATCTACACAGCAATTTGCTGTGTAAAATTTGGGGTGAGATTAAAAAAATTAACAACATCACATACTTGAACCAAGGATTTAAAATTGAGATTAGTATCAACTTCTTTTTAAAAAAAAATAGTTCAAAAATTTAAGTATCTCTCAAACTTTCTGCTTTATCTGTTTTGTATATAGTTTGTTTTCTTCAATTCGTGGGCATAAATTATTTAGCATACTCCTTAAAATGATTAGTAGAATTCTATTTGTATTTAAATCTTTAAAACGGTTTTCCCTCTTACAATTTGTATTTTGTTAAAATTACAGTTTTCTGACAGCTTCCCCTGCCCCAGAACTAACTGTAAACATATGAAGCTATGAGTCAATTTAAAAATATTTTAGATTTGGTAAATTAAGTAGTGCTTTTTTTTTTTTTTTTTTTTTTTTTTTTTTTTTTTTTTTTTTTTTTTTTTTTTTTTTTTTTTTTTTTTTTTTTTGCTTTTTTTGTGACATTATATATAATCTGAGAGGCCCTGGCCTCGAAATCTTTATGAGTTGAAGAGCTGGCAGCCGGCAGGGTCTGGAAACCTAGCTCTCCCTGGGCTCCCGCCGCTGTTGACTCCTGCCACTGATACCACTGTGCCTCCCCAGTTCTGTCATCGTAAGAGAAAAGGGGGAGAAATGGTAAGATGTGCATTTGCAGTTCGCATCTTAGCATTTCAAGTGAGTCCGTTTACTTGTGTTTGTTTTTAGGTGAACTGAAAACATTAGCCCCTCTTGATCGTGAGGAGCAAGCAGTTTATAACCTTCTGGTCAAGGCCACAGATGGAGGGGGCAGATTCTGTCAGGCTAATCTTGTGCTCGCGTTAGAAGACGTGAACGATAATGCTCCCGAGTTCTCCGCCGACCCATACGCCATCACCGTGTTTGAGAACACAGAGCCTGGGACGCTGCTGACCAGGGTGCAGGCCACGGACGCGGACACAGGTACTGTCTAGGTGATGTTTTTTGTCTTTAAGACGTGCTTGAGGATTGCAGGGACCTCTGTCCAAAACACATCCCAAATTCAGCGTCTTTAACTTAACCTTACCTTAGGCATATCGAATAACTTGTATTATTTAATTTCTCAGCATTAAAAGTGGAATGGAATCTTTAGAATAATGAATTTTTTTTTTAAGATTTTATTTATTTGACAGATCACAGGCAGGCAGAGAGAGAGGAAGAAGCAGGCTCCCCGCTGACCAGAGAGCCCGATGTGGGGCTCCATCCCAGGACCGTGGGATCTGCTGAAGGCAGAGGCTTAACCCGCTGAGCCACCCAGGCACCCCATGAATTCATTTTTTAATGAATATTTGAAGTCCCCAAATTGTGCCCATGTACTTAACTATTGTAGGACATCTGTGGTGTCCCTAAAATAATGGTTAGTGACTGATCTAACCATTATATTAACTGATCTTCGTATCCATTTGAATTAATGAAGTGAAGTGTTACATTGTGAATAAACCATTAGTACCATAGAGATGTTAATGTGGAAAAAGAACAGAAGCAAATGTTACATTGGTATAGTTTAATAGACCTTTCAAAATTTTATGGAGAGTTCAATCCTCTAGGACACATGTTTATAACATTTGCATAGCAGAGAATAAAAATAATTCCTTAAGTCGTACTAGTACTGAAGAATTAGAGCAATAACGAAAATGTTGCTTCTCAGATCTTTGACTTCATTTTAAAAGCGCTGCTATTCTAGCGTACATTCCTATAGAGCATCGTCTTAAAAGCCAGATAACTATGAAATCATGTTTGTTAGTAAATTGTTAATGAAAACGTTTGCTTTTTAAATGTGATAGCCATAAGAATGTCTAAGTAATGTGTATTAGCGTTTTCCCTTTTAAAAATATCCTACATGTTTTCTCAAAAAATAATTTAAATTTCTCAAAATAAAAGTCTGACATATGGTCATGTATCAGCAGGACTGAATCAGAAGATCTCCTACTCACTGATCGACTCTGCTGATGGGCAGTTCTCCATTAATGAATTATCTGGAATCATTCAGTTAGAAAAGCCCTTGGATAGAGAACAGCAGGCCATGTACACCCTGACTTTGAAAGCCACAGATCAAGGTTTGCCAAGGAGGTTGACCGCAACGGGCACTGTCGTCGTGTCAGTTTTGGACATAAATGACAACCCACCTGTGTTCGAATACCGTGAATACAGTGCCACCGTGTCTGAGGAAATTCTCATCGGAACAGAAGTTCTTCAAGTGTATGCGGCGAGCCGGGATACTGAAGCAAATGCAGAAATCACCTACTCGATAATAAGTGGAAACGAACATGGAAAATTCAGCATAGATTCTAAAACAGGTAACCTACCCGGTGAATGAGAGGAGGCCCTTCATTCTGCCCCAAAGGCTAGCTTCCCCAGCACTTTACCTGTTGCAAAGAGATCAGAAATCGGCTGTGGCTACTCTGAAAAGATAAAGTAACACCACAAAGAAAACTCAAGTTTTAAGTGGGATTCAGAGTAGTTTAGACCTTTAAGTGGAAAATTAAAGAATCACACTCTAGTGATTCAGTCAAGAGGTCAAATGTAGGCAATTAGTAAAGATAAAGAGTAGAAGATAGAAGAGGACCTTGCAAAATAGCCTCTTGCTCTCTCCCATAGTGAGCCCACCTGAAAGTAGCTTCTTATGCAAAACAGTGGTTTCCACCACTTTGATCTTAGTTTCTACAGGGGGCATCTGATAATTCATTAAAATTGACGTTTTCATTATGCTAGTTATATAGAATAGCTGAAGTCCTTTGAATCAAACTGAGTGGCGGCTGTCGGCAAGGTCAAGAGTCGAAACAGCTAGTAACTGACTCTTGCTGCGTAAACACTTTTGTTGTCTTGTTAACCGTGGTCTGAAACCGCTGTAGGTGTTCGAACCTTGTAAAAAGTCACTCCTTTCAAACTGTATTTAATTGTGTGTTACTGTTTCAGACGAAGAGCAGGTGTGTGATGATGTTTAAAAACATTTTTTTTAAAGATTTTATTTATTTATTTGACAGATAAAGATCACAAGTAGACAGAGAGGCAGACAGAGAAGAGGAAGCAGGCTCCCCGCTGAGCAGAAAGCCTGATTCGGGGCTTGATCCCAGGACCCTGAGATCATGACCTGAGCCTAAGGCAGAGGCTCAACCCACTGAGCCACCCAGGCACCCTAAAAACATATTTTTAATGCATATCATAGAATTACTGTTTTTAGGGCTCCTTCATAGGATGGACTATAAAGAAGGGTGTTGTTTCTTTCTTTTTTTTTTTTTTTAGATATTTATTTATTTATTTATTTATTTGAGAGCAAGCATGAGAGGGGAGAAGGTCAGACAGAGAAGTGGACTCCCCATGGAGCCAGGAGCCCGATGTGGAACTCGATCCAGGAGCTCTAGGATCATGACCTGAGCCAAAGGCAGCCGCTTAACCAACTGAGCCACCCAGGCGCCCTAAAGAAGGGTGTTAAAGGAATTGTTAAATCAAAAAGTGATTCTTTTTTAGTGACAGGTTGGGAAGTTATTCCAGCAGATTTAAAAAAAAAAAAAAAAGATGTACATTTCTTTAAAAGAAAAACATCTATGAGAAGGAAAAGGAAAATAAAAGCCGAGGAGTAGAATTCTTCTGTTTCCTTTTTATGTTATTAGAGGGATGTCTGTAGTAAACTGGATTTTGGAAGAGAGAAGAGATGTAATCACTTTTTCTAGTGGGATGTGGGTAGTGTTGACTAGGGAAGCAATTTAAATATCACAGAGAAATAAATGAGCATCCATGAATGGGCAAATTCATAATTTGTAATTGCTGAGTTAAGATATTAGAAAACCTACATAAATGATAAGCAAACTTTTGGGGCAGAAATGGTTTGTGTTGAAGTGTGTTCCCGTCACCATGGGAGGAAGTGGTAGCACTTAAAAGTCCTGAAAGTCATTTTGTTTTCCATCTAGGGGCCATATTTATCATTGAGAATCTGGACTACGAAAGTTCTCATGAATATTACCTGACTGTCGAGGCCACTGACGGAGGCACGCCTTCCTTAAGTGACGTTGCAGCCGTGAACATTAATGTCACCGATACCAATGACAACTCCCCTGTGTTCAGCCAAGACACCTACACGGCAGTGATCAGTGAGGACGCCCTTCTCGAGCAGTCCGTCATCACGGTGCGTCTCTTCTCTACCGTGTTCTTCTTCTGGATCTTTGCAGAAAATTTCGGAGGATCAATGGAGTTTTTGTTGTGGACTTACTCGAAAATAATTGGAAGATGTGGAAATGTCTTGTTATCCCAGTCAGTTACTAAGTCTGCTGTAAATTACTGTTTTATAACAGCTAGCTGTTGATATCAGAAGTGGGCTTAGTAGATTCCTGCGCCTGCCTTAGCTGTCTCCTAAGCAGGAGTCTGATGTTTTCTAGGTTACGGCTGATGACGCCGATGGACCTTCAAACAGCCACATCCACTATTCGATTATAGATGGTAACCAAGGAAGTCCGTTTACAATTGACCCTACCAGGGGAGAAGTGAAAGTGACCAAGCTTCTGGACCGGGAAACCGTATGTGCAAAAGTTTGGTTTCGGTTATTCACAAATCACCAAATCAGTACATACAAGTTCCTTGTGCTCACGTCTGTCACATGACGGGAAGCACGGGAGGGAGGAACCAGCCTTGTTCAGGCGCTGACAAGCAAGGTACAAACACTTGGAAAGCAGTTCCAGTAGGGAAATCTCAAGAGTGTAAGAGATGTGTTTCAGACGGGTAGAAGTTTGAATAATAAAGGTTTATCTTCAGGAAGAATCTCCTCTTGGCTCCATTGTTTGGAGACACTTCATGGAGCTAGTCACTAGGTTTTCAGTAATGGCAGAGACTCAGAAAACCGTGGTCATTGAGAGAAGGGGAGGCCCCGTGAGGAACTTCGTCAGCAGAGGCATGGGGACAGGAGGATGTGTGTGTGTGTATTTAGGTGACTGTATTGGGTTGTATTGGAGTAGAGGAATCCTACCAGGAAGTGAGGGACACATCCGAGGCTCAGACGGGATGCTGCAAGCAGCGGGGGTTAGTGAGCAGCTACGGGCCCGGGTGTAACTCTCCAAGGAGACCGGTGGGAAGGTGAGTGCCACAGTAGGTGTGAGTGGTGGTCAACCTGTGAGCCTCCAGCGAGGCAGGCAGACCAGCCCCAGTTACTATACCATGAGGCATCAGGAGCCCGGTTGGCAGGTGCCATGACGAGCGGGTGAGAAGACAGATGTGGAGACTCCATGAGGGAGAAATCCGAATCTGCACAGCTCAGATAAGGCCCCGCGTGGGAAGCAGCGGCGTCCGAGATGGCGGTTGTCATCCGCCGTCTGGACCTGGGGACTGCCCTCCGAGAGCCAGGGCGTCGTGAGGCCGTTGACTCTGCCCTGGGAGAGGCAGTGGCCTATGGGGTTTGAGGTGTCAAGTTTTGGAGGAGAGTGGCTTATGTAAGGAGAAATTTTCAGCCAGTATTTGGAGATTTTACTCAAACTTAAGAAATGTGAAAGCTGGAAATACAGATGTGGCTCAGGCCTGTGGAGATGATGATAGAGGCAGCCTGAGGTAGTGAGTTAATATGAGCAACCCGAGAGGAAAGCCCCCATGCTGTACCTCCGTCCCCCTGTCCCTCCACTCACACACTCGGGGAGCTGCCTGGAGAGGTCACAAAGTCCAGAAGTGAATTAAAAGGACATTGGTGACAGTGGAGTATAGTTTCAGAACACTGGCGGGTAGAGCAAAGATGAGAGGGATCTGGGAGTACAGTGTTGAGCTACCTCATTCAAGTCTCCGTTCTTTCATTCCTTTTGCGACCTGTTACTGTTGAGCAGGGACTTTGCAGGAGCTTAGGAAGCCCGACTGTTAGGCTTACGGTTGCCGTGCTGCTGGCTGAACAGATTTGAGTGTTTGTGACTGACGCGCCTGTCCGCTCCTTTAACGCGCTGATGTCCAGGACAGTGGCGTGTGGTGTGTCCCAGGCCGTGTGCCCTTTTCTTTTGGGGCACCCGGCAGGACTCCTATTCTGCAGAACATAACTCTGGGGTTTAGCCCACTTTCTGGCATCTCCCACCTCTCCCTCTGGAAGAGAGCTTCACAGGGGCCTGCCCTCGAACGGAATCCACCTCACTTGACGTAGTTTCCCTTGTAGGGAGGGGGTCACGAAGAACTCACCCTACGGGATTTGGACAGGGGACTGTAATCTGCGTGTAAAAGGGATGGGGGAGGGTGATCTGGGGTGTCCTGAGGTGTTGAAGATGAGGAAACCCTTGGGGCCAGTAGATGGGCTTCCCTGGGCTTCTGGCAGACAGTCCCATTTGGGCCTTAGAGAAAGCTGCCATCCCTCTTCTACGAGTGCAACAGCCTTCGAGCTCTGTTACCGTTTTTCTCGTTGTAGTCCTTCTCTGTTACAAGTTCCATTAATCTGTTATTTATTAAAGTGGGAATGCTTTCATGGAATGAGAATGTCTAGAGCGCATCAGGGACTGTAGCCACCAGCGGAAGCTTCTGTTGAGCGCACACGTTCCGATGCGTAGGTACTTGCACGTGCTTGTTGCGGTTCGGAGACTTGCCCACATAAGAGACACGGCGCGTGAGGACGGTTCCTCGGGTCTGCCCTTCCAGGCTGTCGGTCCGCTTCTGGTGAAACCCTGTGTTTGGGCCTTGTGAAGTGGACATGTGTTCTCTTTGTCTTGTGTCTGAACAGATTTCAGGTTACACACTGACGGTTCAGGCGTCTGACAACGGCAGTCCGCCCCGGGTCAACACGACCACCGTGAACATCGACGTGTCGGATGTCAACGACAATGCCCCGGTCTTCTCCAAGGAGAACTACAGCGTCATCGTCCAGGTAATCTCGGGGATGCTACCGGGCTCATCGAACACCTGCCCTAGGAAATGAGCTCTTCTTTCGGCCTCAGTTTGTTGGAAATAGCTTTCTTTTCCAAAAACTACTTTTGAGAAAAACAGGGCAAGTAAAATCCATCTGTCAGTACTACAAAATGAGCGCTTTCAAGATAGAGCTAAGCTTTTCTCTCTTCTTTTTGTGCTTTGCTTTTTAAGACCTTCTCACTGGCTTGATCCTTCATTTTCTGCTGTCCTGTATTGGAGAGGCATCAGAGACTCTCGTCCACGCCTTCCCTTCTCCTCCTCCCTGACTCCATCCCCCTTGCACTCCTCCTCACACATTCTCTCCTCTCAGGGCCCTCCCCGAGCCCCCA
>PISX010001668.1:0-34842 GCA_004024625.1 Mellivora capensis | reverse complement strand
TGACCGACAGGGACTCCTCGCATAATGGCCCGCCCTTCTTCTTTACTGTGGTGAGTGGGAATGAGGACGGGGCCTTCGAAGTGAACCAGCAAGGGGTCCTGCTGACGTCGGCTGCCGTAAAGAGGAAGGTGAAAGATCGTCACCTCCTGCATGTTAAGGTATGAAAGTCTTTGTGATTTTGTTGTGGATTCCTAGAGGAGAGCTCCTGTGGAAGCTTTCTCCTTGTGTGTGAACAGCTTACATTTCGTGAGAAAACAAAATGAGTAGAATTGTGGGGGGTTTTTGTTTGTTTTGGGGCTTCTTTGCCATACCTTTGTTTTGATCCCAGTGCACATTGAGGGGGTCTCATTTATTCATTTGGTTACTTCATCATAGACCTTGATGGAGCTAAGCTTCCTTACGAGTTAGCAAAAAGTCTGTGAAGAAATATTTATCTTTTTCCTAGATAGGCTTCTTATATAGAGAAATAAGTATCTAGTCATTGGTAATTTTTTAAAACATGAACAGTGTAAGTATATTTTAGTAAGAAATTGTAAACAAAGACAAAGGTGTTTTTGGTTTAATTTTCTCACAGGTGGCAGATAATGGAAAGCCTCCTTTGTCATCTTTGACATATGTTGACATCAGGGTCATTGAGGAGAGCGTCTATCCGCCTGCAATCTTACCACTAGAGATTTTCATTACGGCTTTTGGAGAGGAATACTCAGGTGGCGTCATTGGGAAGATTCACGCCACAGACCAAGACGTGTATGACACTTTAAGCTACAGTCTGGATCCCCAAATGGACAAGCTCTTCTCTGTTTCCAGCACTGGCGGTAAGCTGATAGCCCACAAAAAGCTGGACGTGGGGCAGTACCTCCTCAACGTCAGCGTCACCGACGGGAGATTTACCACGGTGGCGGACATCACTGTGCACATCCGGCAGGTGACACAGGACATGCTGAACCACAGCATCACACTCCGCTTCGCCAATCTCACTCCGGAAGAATTTGTTGGGGACTACTGGCGCAACTTCCAGCGGGCTTTGCGGAACATCTTGGGGGTGAGGAGGAACGACGTACAGGTGGTCAGTTTGCAGCCCTCTGAGCCTCCTCCACATCTGGATGTCCTGCTTTTCGTGGAGAAATCGGGTAGCGCCTCCATTTCAACCAAGCAGCTCCTGCACAAGATTAATTCTTCCGTGACGGATATTGAGGAAATCATTGGTGTCAGGATACTGGACGTATTCCAGAAGCTCTGTGCAGGACTGGATTGCCCGTGGAAATTCTGTGACGAGAAGGTGATCATGGATGAAAATGTCATGTCAACGCATAGCACGGCCAGATTGAGTTTTGTGACCCCGCGCCACCACCGAACAGCCGTGTGTCTCTGCACAGGTAACACAAGTCCCTGACAGTGGGGGGTACAAATCATCCATGGGCAGCCTTTGAAGGCTACACCGTAACGACCATTTTCCTGAAACTCCTGTTAATGAGCTTCCCCTCCCGCTCTGTTTTTTAAACAAAGAGGGAAAATGCCCACTTGTCCATCATGGATGTGAAGACAGTCCGTGCCCTGAGGGATCTGAGTGCGTCCCTGATCCAGGAGACGACAGATACTCCTGCGTCTGCCCGGGTGGCAAGTTTGGTCCGTGCCCAGGTAAGAGTTCAGTGATGAAGCATGCTTCTTTTATAGAAGTCACTTTTTCTTGCCGTCGTTCTCTTTATTGGAGTTGACAGATGTAAAGCGCATTGATTAGAACAGGTTGGGCTTACAGACGAATCGAGAGCAGTAGTCACTTCTCCTTTCTCTATGTGTAACAGCTCCGCTGAGTTACTAGTGACGCTCTTCCTTCTCTCTGATCGTGCTCATGCCAACAGTCCCACATGTACAGACTCAGAGTGGTTTTCCCCGCATTCTCTTGACTAAAAAAAAAAGAAAAACTGGAGTCACCACCTCTCACAGTCTACTGCTTGGTTTTCTGTGGCTTAACATATGTTGTGGGCATCTTCCCAAGTCCATGCCCATAAACCTAATGCTTCTGAGGGGCTGTGTCGTTGTTGTCAGCTTTGTCCTTAACTATAAATGAGCTCGAGGTTCTGAAGATGTTTTCTTGTGTTAAAAATGTATCCGTTTCTACACTTAATCATGGTGACGCACTGAGGAATGGACAGAATTATTGAGTCATTCCGTGTAGTTCTGAAACTAATACATTATGTGTTAATTATACTTTAATTTTTTAAAAAAGTACTTTATACATAGAGCCTTTATTGGTGCTTTCTAAAACTAGGATTTACCACGTCAAAGATTAACTGCACTTTTAATTTTTAAATATTACCATTATGTTAGTTTCCCAGAAAGTTACACCAGTTCTTTACTTACAGTCCTTTGTGACCGTCTCACTGCCCATTCTCTTGCCAGTATAAGGTTTTCAATTAAAAAACAAATTCCGCCATCCAGTGGGCATGAAATGATAACTAGTTATTTTAGTTTGCATTGCTCCAGCTTTCTGTGAAAGTGGTATTTATCGCTACTAGCATTTCTTCTCTCGGACTGGCCTGTTCCTATTCTTTACTTGCCTGTCGGGGTTATTTGTGTCTTGTTTTCAGTGTGTAGAACATTCCGTGTGCTGTGAGCGTGAACGTTACCTCCATCCCACGGTCTATTACTGGTGTTTTGATTTGTTTACAGTGTCTCTTGTCATTTTGAAATTTAATTTTTGTCCGTTCTGTGTAATTTTACATAACCATTTCTACCTCTGCAGAGTGATATTCATCATTTTTGGAGACTGGGGATTATACTTTGCTCGAAAAGTTTCCCCAGACCACCTGAGGCTGTGTGAATATTTTCCTCAGTTGTCTGCTAATAATTTTGTATTGAACCTTTTTATATTTAGATCTTTCGTTGTTTTAGAATTTGTTTCTCTCTGATATAGTAGTCCAGTTCTCTTCCAAAAGAAAATCCAGTTATGCTATGCTTTTTATTAAAGCAAATAAACATTTTCCATTAAATTGAATTTTATGATGTTGTAACCTTAGATAAAAACTTTGATTAGTGTTGGGGGGAAATCTCACTTTTATAAATATGCTTCACCTTGGTTCTGATTCCTGTTTTCCTCTTCATGATTCAGGGAGTTCATCAGTCACATTTACTGGAAACAGCTTTGTGAAATACCGTCTAATGGAAAATGAAAACAGACTGGAGATGAAGCTGACCATGAGGCTCAGAACATACTCCGCTCATGCAGTCGTGATGTACGCCCGCGGGACCGACTACAGCATCTTAGAGGTACGTTTTTGTACCTGAAGACTTTAAAGATACGAAATTCCGTTTTATGTTCATGTTGTCCATTTTTGGAAAAAAAAAAATTAAGGGAAATGGTATTATTCTACACTTAAATAGTTCCTTGATACCTCTCTAAGTTTTCGACTTTGGGGCTAAAAAGCTCTTTTTGCTCTGCCATAATACAGAGATTGACTTCTGTTTCTCACAGCGTCTTTGGGTCACGTGACAGTTAACATTCAAACTCTCAGTGGTATTATATCTTACTAATGTTATAGAGACAGTTTGTAGAGAGCATTCGTAACTGCTGAAAGTGCTAATCATCTTTTTTTTTCTTTTAATGCATGAGATTCACTTTTGATTTTACCTGATGCTATTTTTGGTTGTTAATCGGTTAACAGTTAATTGTGGGTGATTTCCATGATGCTTTTCGGAAGTGCACTTGGCACTTGAACTTGTGTTAGGTTCATTTTTACTCTCCGTGCACTGATGAGACGAGCGTGTGTTCTGCAGTCCCTAAAAGCAGTCTCACTCACTTTTCCCTTCAGTCGCTAAACGTACCTCTCCTTTGGATGTTTGATCAGAGTTCCTTGTTGACGATCCTGCAAGAGTAATGTGAATGGTAATTGTCTTTGTCACAGATTCATAATGGAAGGCTGCAGTACAAGTTTGACTGTGGAAGTGGTCCTGGCATCGTGTCTGTTCAGAGCATTCAAGTCAACGATGGGCTGTGGCATGCCGTGTCTCTAGAAGTGAATGGAAACTATGCTAGGTTGGTTCTAGACCAAGTTCATACAGCATCAGGCACAGCCCCCGGGACCCTGAAAACCCTAAACCTGGATAACCATGTGTTTTTCGGCGGCCACATCCGTCAGCAAGGCGCCAGGCATGGCAGAAGCCCCCAAGTCGGGAACGGTTTCCGGGGCTGTATGGACTCCATCTATTTGAACGGGCAGGAGCTCCCTCTGAATAACAAACCGAGAAGCTATGCACACATTGAAGAATGGGTGGACATCTCTCCTGGGTGCTTACTAACAGCTACCGAAGACTGCTCCAGCAACCCTTGCCAGAACGGAGGCATTTGCCACCTGTCCCCTGCTGGAGGTAGGCCCCGTGCGCTAGTCATCTTCAGAGCGCTACACGTGGAGACAACTGGGAAGAGCCTCAGGTCTTTCTGTTTCCCCTTCCCATGCAAACTATGGTGTCGGATCCTGCAGTCAGTGTTGGAACTGGGGGAAACCAGAGCAGGGCTGGACTCAGGATTATTCCCCCCGAGTCATGCTGCGGAGCCTCCTCCTCGTTCCGCACCAGGAACCTCTGGTGAACCACAGCTGACTCTGCCCTCTTCTTCCCTGTGGTGTTTATTTTGCACAGTCTTCTTCCAGTCACACCGGTGCTGGCCCACCGGGACTCAGAACTGTGCACTCTTTCCTTCTGGAGGGCTCCCTTAGGTCTGATGGCTCAGCATTTGGGACTGCTAGTCTTGCTGCAGATGGGGTTTGGTTTTCCAGAATGCCTCGGACCCTCTTGGAGTATAACCAGTCCTGTCCCAAAGCCTCAGAGTTGTAGAGTAGTACCTGGCCCCTTTTGTTCCCTTCCCAGTAATGCTGTGAAAGCACAGGACGGTCATGGTGCCTGATCAGTAGAGCTGTGTGTGGTGAATGGAGCAAACATGGGAACGGTGCTTCAGTGGGATTTCAGAGGATTTGGCTTTGTGTTATTCTGGGGACATGTCTGTGCATACCCTGTGCAAAGAACAGGCCAGGTTAGCCCCACAAAAGGACGCTGCGTGACGGTTTATCCTGTGCTCACGTTCCATGTCCGCATCAGGTCAGCAGGGACACCGTCCTCGTTGACTCAGGGATGGGACTGAGAGAAGCATTTTCTTGAAACGTGCTACCGTGATCCCCATAGCAGCAGGAGGATGAGACCGTGGTGCCACACACAGGCTCATAAAGATTCTAGCTCAGAGTATCGTGTCTTTGGCTAGAGAAGCTCTCACAGCCGTGCCCACCTTCAGAGGCCGCGGGGAAGTGCAGTCCTGCCCCAAGGACAGTTGGAAAAAGTCTACCACATGAGCTATCCCATGTCACAGTCTTTGCAAGAAATCTGACATTCTTTATGCTCGTTTGGACACATTTGACAATCCCCTTCCCCGATGGTAGTTCATAGTCTCCCGAGTGCTTTCACGTTATTATCGCAGCCTTTAAAAGTTTGGGAGCGGCGAATAAATGGGGATGTGTTCGGTCGTAAGTGCTCTCGGTCCACACGGTCACTCAAAGGGACTTTTTCCTTGCTGTCTGTGCTTGGCCCACAAGTTCTGATTAACTGAAGCTAATTATGGATTCTCTCTGCAGCTCTTCTAGTTTGGCTTTACCAACAGGGAAGTGAGATCTTGTTGGTACAGACGACACTGTACACAGGATGGGAATTGTACGAACTTCTGCGGGTCTCACGGTGTTAACAAGGGCTTCTCTTAAAAGTAAAAACCAGTATTATACTAAGATAGATTTTTGAGTTATTGAATGAGCTTTTTTTCCCCTCTGGCGCCTACAGGTTATTACTGCAAATGCAGCGCCCTGTACGTTGGGGCATCCTGTGAGCTGAGCGTTAACCCGTGCTCCTCCAACCCGTGCCTTTACGGTGGCACGTGCATCGTGGACAACGGGGACTTTGTGTGTCAGTGCAGAGGCTTATACTCCGGTCAGAGGTCAGTGTAGCTCTCGGGCTGAAAGTTCTGGAAATGCCTCCTTTCGTTGCCTATTGTGTTGTCCTTTGCAGTACAAGTGTGACACTGATGCCTCTGTCCCTCTCCTCCCGCAGGTGCCAGCTTAGCCCCTACTGCAAGGATGAGCCCTGCAAAAACGGGGGCACGTGCTTTGACAGTTTGGATGGTGCTGTCTGCCAGTGTGATTCGGGTTTTAGGGGAGAAAGGTAACTGGCTTCTAGAACCTGTGTTTGCACCTCTCCGTCTTGTCACGTCCATCCAGACGCAGCAGAACTCTGTTCGTTTGGGGCCACACTGCTTTAGAATCTCACGTTCTACACCCTTAGGTCTTTGCAGCTGTTATCCTTTCAGTCTTTAAAATACGGAGCAGGTAACTGCAACGTGGTGCTTGAAAACGCCTACCTCCGTACTTGAGAGGTCTTTACGAGCAAGGTGCAGGCAGGACGCGTGTGGGCAGCGGTAGTGCTGTACGGCAGACCCACCTGGAGTGGTTACCGGTCTTCTCAGTGGGACAACAGTGACCTCTCTTCAGAATACATCATAACTCACGTTTATCTAGTATCTAGCAGCTGTTTTCTGGGGGAGGAAAATGGGGCACAGAGGGGCTCGTGGTACACCTTGAAAGAGGCAGGCGTTTTAGTTCCCGGATGCCCTTTCACTGTTCGGTTTACCAAGTAACTGCGCGTTGTCTGTCCGCGCCTCCCGCCTCGCTGAGGTGCGCCCCGTCCGCCCTGTGGGCAGGCTGTGAGGGCGAGCTGCCTACGCTTCTGCTTCGGCGGTGGTTGGAGTAGTGAGTTTTGCCATCAGTCACATGGTCTTATTCCTTTTTAAGATTTTATTTGACAGAGAGAGGGAACACAAGCGGGGGGAGTGGGAGAGGGAGAAGCAGGCTTCCCACTGAGCAGGGGGCCCGATGCGGGGCTGGATCCCGGGACCCTGGGATCATGACCCTGGGCTGAAGACAGACGCTTAACGACTGCGCCACCCAGGCGCCCCGGGGTCTTGGTCCCTAAACTGACTCTCCTAATTCCAGTCAGTTGATAATATATTTGACAAAAATGTCTCAACTGCTGACTGGCAGTTGAGTACGGGGGAAGGGCAGTAGATATACTTTATTAAAGTGGGGAGGCTTTGAGAAGTGTCGGGCATATCTGTGCAGGCCCCCGTTTGGAAAGGCAGAGGGGGTGGAGCGGCCTGGGAATGTTTGGTCAGGTGAGGGGCTGTGGGAGGTTTTCAGCAGGAGAAATGTTTTAAAATGGAAAATTTCTACCTTTCGCATGTTTTATGCAACGGTCCTAAATAGGAAGATTTTTTTAGAAATTTAAGCCAGCTTTTTTTTTTTTTTTTTAATTTTTATTTACTTATTTGACAGAGAGAGATCACAGTAGACAGAGAGGCAGGCAGAGAGAGAGAGAGGGAAGCAGGCTCCCCGCTGAGCAGAGAGCCCGATGCGGGACTCGATCCCAGGACCCTGAGATCATGACCTGAGCTGAAGGCAGCGGCTTAACCCACCGAGCCACCCAGGCACCCTAAGCCAGCCTTGTTAGAACAATTTCCAGCATACCATTTATCCGGAGTGCATTCTGAACAAAGAGAATGAGACACAGACTGAATGCTTAGCCCGTGGGTTTGGTTTAATCATCTGTAGCGTCCTTAAAAAGCCGTCAAATACAGCGTGATGTCATGCATTACTCCATGAGGGGTTTTTTGTTGTAATAACTCGTTGGTAGCGTTGTTTTGGTGTGTTGGGTTCAGTCCCTGGGCTCGGGGAACTCGGGGGGCTGCCTGTTGAGCCGTGTGTGGCAAGTGTCTGTTCTCGTTCTGGGCAGGTGTCAGAGTGACGTTGACGAGTGTGCCGCCAGCCCCTGTCGCAACGGGGCGCCGTGTGAGAACACGCACGGCTCCTACCACTGCAACTGCAGCCGTGAGTACCGGGGCCGACACTGTGAGGACGCCGCGCCCAACCAGTACGTGTCCACCCCGTGGAACATCGGCCTGGCCGAGGGCATAGGCATTCTCGTCTTTGTAACGGGGATCTTCCTGCTGGTGGGGCTCTTTGTCCTCTGCCGCAAGATCCTCAGTCGGAAGAAGAAACACCAGGCCGGACCCGAGGACAAGCACCTGGGCCCCAGCGCCGCTTTCTTGCAAAGACCGTATTTTGATGCCAAGCTCAATAAGAACATTTACTCAGACATACCACCCCAGGTGCCTGTCCGTCCTATCTCCTACACTCCGAGCATTCCAAGCGACTCTAGGAACAACCTGGACCGCAACTCCTTTGAAGGATCTGCCATCCCGGAGCATCCGGAGTTCAGCACCTTTAACCCCGAGGCTGTGCACGGACACCGGAAAGCCGTGGCCGTCTGCAGCGTGGCTCCGAACTTGCCGCCCCCGCCGCCCTCAAACTCCCCGTCGGACAGTGACTCCATACAGAAGCCCAGCTGGGACTTCGACTACGACAGTAAGCGTGGCCCTTTGCGCCTGCATCAAATGTCACTGAGCTGAACCGTGACCTTGTACCTTCTGCCGGAGCGGCCGGCGGGCCCGGTCACGTGGTGGAGCCCACGGCAGGGATCAGTGTGCTCGGGCTCCCAGACCTGGGGGTGTGGTGTGAGATGCTTGTCGTGGCCGAGAGCGGTGGTGACGGTCTGTCAATCAAGGACCTCACACTAATATTCAGGAAAGAGCATCTCTCTCTGGGATGGATATGGGCTCTCAGGATTTTGGGGGGTTTATTAGGACAAATTAGGAAAAGTATTTGTATGATGGATTTTTTTTTTTTTTTTAAAGATTTTATTTTTTTATTTGAGAGAGACCACAAGTAGAGTAGGCGGAGAGGCAGGCAGAGAGGAGGAAGCAGGCTCCCTGCTGAGCAGAGAGCCCGATGCGGGGCTCGATCCCAGGACCCTGGGATCATGACCTGAGCCAAAGGCAGAGGCTTTAACTCACTGAGCCACCCAGGCGCCCCTGTATGATGGATGTTTTAGAAAAGAGAAGCATAGTGTAACAGCAGTCTGTATCATTTGATGCTTTAAAAACGGCTATATGTGTCTTTTTAAGAGGAAGTTTTAATTCCCCATACTGTCTCATGATCTCTGCAGGTGGGTTTATGGATACTTTTTCTGTTCTGGGAATCTGCGAGAATACTTGCAGGTTTAGAGGTTTTTGGTTTGCTTTTCAGTCACTTCCCCTGTTTTCTTTCGGTTGTTCCTGCAGTCCGTCAGGCTCAGTCTCAGGCAGTGTTCGGGCGGGCTTGCCCGGTGTGAGGGCACAGCAGCGAGCTAACCGTTGTCCTCTCTTCCTTTTAGCTAAAGTCGTGGACCTCGATCCCTGTCTGTCCAAGAAACCCCTGGAGGAAAAGCCTTCGCATCCATACAGCGCCCGGGAAAGCCTATCAGAGGTGCAGTCCCTCAGCTCCTTCCAGTCTGAGTCCTGCGATGACAATGGTGAGTAAAGAGTTTGAAACGCCGCGCAGGCATGCTTGCCACGCTGTGGGCATGGCGTTGCGTGTGGAGTGTCGCGGGTGTGCCCGGGGCCCTTGTGGAGGCTCCGACTGTTCACATCCCACTCGGGACCACCCGTACACAGCCCCTTGTACAACTGGTATGAGCATCAGCGGCGGGGGGAGTATTTCAGACGTTCCTAACAGGATAGGTCTTGGAACTGCAGCAACCTTTCGGAAATAGGGAAGAAAATATACTTAACTGAAAGATTTTTTTCTGATTTTTTTTTTTCCCACAATAGTAAATGTTCTAGAGGTTTTGTGGGGTTTCAAAAAAAAAAAAATGCAGCAGCTTTCTTGACCACAACCCCCCACCCACCCTCCTACTGCTGCACCCCTGGGAGGCGATGTGGTAGTCGGAATGTTCAGCTCCGGGAGCTCCTTCACTATTACAAGGTTTTATTTGTCTCTTCCCCCAACTCCCCTGCGGCCCCAGCTCCCATTTGGATCAGAGCGTACTGACTGAGAGCACAGTTTAAGAGACTGCTAGTAAGTCTGATTATATTTCTAATGAAGAAAGTTTGACAATGGGATCTTTGATGCCAGTTCTGTTGATCTGATTTCTCTAGGTAAACTGTGTCAGTAACCAGCTTTGCCATGATAAAACATAGCAGTAGAGAAAATGGTCAATATTCAGTAATAAAATAGTTGTTAGTGGAAATTTTTGCAGCTCAGAATTAGTAAGTTTGATTTTTTTTGCATAAAAATATGTGTTTAGCCATTTCAAATATTTGGTAGAAAGAAATAACCCATTATTATTGAGTTACAGTTCATAATATATTTCATAATATATATTACATATATTCATTCATTCATATTCATTCATTCATTAATATATTTCATAATATATATTACAGTTCATAACCCAGAGTTACATTTCATAATATATTTCAGTCTTTTCGCAAAGTAAAGATGGCCACAAGTTTATACTCCATTCATTTCTGATTTCAGGCATCTTACGTGTCAGATTAGAGTTCACCTGTGTTTATTACTTATTACTTAGTGATGGAGTCTATGAGCATAGCTTTGCTTATTAAACCAATAGAACAAATTCTTTCTTCCATTAGGTTTAATTTAAAATAGTCTTACCAGTTCATGTAATTTATATTTTGGTTCCTCAAATGCTCTTCATAAATAAATTTCAGAATCTTGTCAGTGTTTTCCTCAGAACATCATTCTTCTTAATACTGCTAACTGCTTTTAATAAACTGTGGTCCATCAGTTACAAAAGTTAATTGCTGGAAAATCTAGTATGAGAAAGAAAACATATCCAGGAGTGTTTGTATTTTAATTTTTATCAGTCAGAAAGTCCGGATAAAGAACGTGGACTTACATTTTTAGTTTTCTGAGGCTTTCGTAACAGATCGCCACGAAGGTGGTGGCTTAACACAAGGTAAATTTATCATCTTATAGTTCTGTAGTTTAGAAATCCCACCGTAGGTCAGTGGGCTCACATGGAAGTGTTGGCAGGGCCACTGTGTTTCTGCCCCCTCTAGAGGAGAACCTGCTCCCTGACCTTTCCCAGCTTCTAGAAGCCTGTCTCCTTGCAAGGACAGCATTGCCTCTCTCCCTGGCCATTCTTCAGTAGTCCTCGCTCCCTCCTCCCACTACAGACCATTTAGGAAAATCTCCCCATCTCCAGACCTTTAATCATACCAGCAAAGTCAGTCCCTTTGGCAGGGATGGTAACATATTCACCGTCTCCTAGGATTAGATGTGGACATCTTGGAGGGCCATTGTTCAGCTTACCACATGCACACATGTTTATCTTGGCGTAGATGCTTTAAAACAATCTGATCTACAAATAAAAGGGAATTTACCTAGGAAACAGCCAGGCAGACAGTCTGCATTTCTCTGCTGGTATGTTGTTAGCTCCCCAGCTGTTAGCCTGTCTGCAAAAAAAAAAAAAAAGAAATTTGTAGTTGGGAATACATAGAACGGAATTAAAGCCAGTTTTGTATTTATATTACATATTTTATCTTATTATGTAATACTAAATTTTTCTTGGAAGGTACAAATTCATTAAATAAACCCAGAAAATTGGCTTAGCAAGCACTTTACTGTTTAAATGTGCTGACGTCTTTTGCCCATGAGATGTTTAAATAAGGATTGTTTTGTCATGACTAGATCTGTAAGTGAGAAAACTTCGAGCTAAAATATGTCTTAAATTACAGTATAGTGTGCTTACTTTCTCCCTTTGATTAATAACGACTGCATATAGCTTGATTAGAAAAATATCTAAGATACATAATAGCAAGAGTATAGGGGTCATGCATAATTATGTGTTATGTTACAGTTTTCACATTTTTAAATTAGGAGGTAGAAGTTATATAAAGAAATCCTGTTTCATGCACTATTTTCTAACTGAAGATTTGCCTAATTTACTCCTTTTGTACCTTTTTACAAGCTTCCACAGTGACTGTAACCCACTGTGTCGTCGTCGACACGGTGAACGAAGAAGGTACAGTCACAGAGCGCGGGCCGCGTGTGTGCCTTTATAGTCCCTGCCACGGAGAATCCTGTGCTTTCGCCTGTTGTAGTGTATAAAACAGTTTGTGGTTTTGGGGGGGTTGAGTACTTTTGTGCATGGTATGTATAGTCGTAATCCAGATACGTTGCAAAAATATTCTTATGTAATGTTACGTCTTTGTCACTCTTTGCCACTCGTCGTGAATTTATATAGACATCAGAAGTGACCTGTGGGATCTTGACGGCTTGGCTTTACATGAAATGGTATTAAGCAGCTTAGTAGTTACATTCTAGCTGAACATTTTTTTTCAATCTTTTTCATAGGAATAACACTAACACACAGCTTTATAATTACCTGAGTGTGATTAAAGATAATGATAGAACATGGCAGAAAGTAATTATTTTCATTATATGGTGTAGTGAAAATTAATATGAAGCTTTAAATCTGTTTAAAATTCTCTGAAAGGGCATTGATCAGCACCTGACGTTACTTTAAATAAGCTATTAATGCACTGAAGTTTGAGTAATCAAATGTAAATTGCACAGCCTAGGAGCTTTTAAATTCTAAATCCCAGCTCCGGGAGGACTTAGAATTTACCTTTCTCTACACAATCAAGAGTGCGTTACCTTTAGGGGATCGTCTTTGAGAAGACAGGTGTGTAAAAAGATTGAGTTGAGAAGGATGGTTTCAGGATAGGGCAGGCCAGACAGAAGGTTGTAACTTCCCAAGAACAAGTACTGTGTCTTGGCAATGGTAAAGTGATCTGTATTTTGTCTAGTGGATTTTAGTTATAAATATTGATGGAATTTTAGAAAGCAGAACTTAAAACCATTCTTTCGTGGGCTCTCCTTCATTGAAAAGTAATAGAAACTGTATTTAAAGTTGACTGCTTGCTTGAATTTTAAGAATCTAGTGCCTCTGGAGTAACAGGTTGTCAGTCCTCTCTTCAAGAAATTACATTTTTGTAGACTTTAGAAACAATTCTGTAGCTACACATGGACTAAATACTGGCTTATTTTTTAGCGTCACCATTAGCTTTAAATTCCTAGAAGAGAACCACCAGTCAGGCCCTCTTTGCTCCAAATTTATTTATTACATTGGTTTTCGGGAACAATTGTACAATGCATGGAAAGCATTGGTTTTGTTCAGAAAAGCTTTGAAGTGACCCTATTTCTACTGTGATTACTACTTCCCAGAATAAGAATCATGACAATAGCTAAGAGTTTGGGCTTGACTGACATTATCTGATTTAATCCTTCTAGTAAAGGGATTTCCACTCCCCTTTCAAAGATAAGAACCTGAAGCTTAGCCAGGGTAAGCAACGTGCCCAGGGCGGTGGCCCTGACTGAAGTGGGATTTACATCTCCTTTTGTGGCCTGCAGCCTGCATGCTAGAGTTCGGTGTATGAAACGGGAGTCGTGAAGGAGCAAGTGGCTTTGCAGCTCTGGGGTGTGGACAGGAGTCAGCACAGCCCATGCTCTCTCCCGGGAGAAGGGAACAATGGGAATATCAAGTCACATTCAGCCTGGGCAGGGTTTGTAGAGTTTCTCCTGTCCACTCACGAGTCCCCACAATGGTGAATTTGTCTGAATGTAACATTTGAGAGCTGTACTGTGCTGTGAAGTGTGTCTTACATAACTTCGGATGTATTTGGTTTGTGTCATCATACTGTTCAGTATCATGAAGGTGTCCTTTAAGTTCCCTCTCGAGTTCCAGCTTATAGACTATTCCCAACCAAATTGGGTGTGTTCAGGTTCAGATAGCCAGAAAAAAGAAAAAAAGTAAACTCATGTTGAGTGCCCTGGCAGAGTTCATCATCCCAGTCTTTCTCTCCTCCCCCATTCCATTTGTGCCGCGTGCATTTCTCAGCCATTTGGCCCTGCCGTGGAGCACGGCTCCGAGGCTGGGCCATGGCTGACTGGGCCTTGATAAACAGCGGGCATTGTATTATGTACTGATCGTGATTGCCTTTCCAGCCATCTTTCTGTTTTAATTATAAATATTTTCTTTTCTCCCTACTCTGCCACCAAAAGAGTCTTTGGCTGCTCCTGACCTCAGCAAATCAAGAGGTGACTTACGCATGCCAGTTGTTCATTGATACTCTCACTAAAACAAATTGGTGAGGGTTTGCCCCCACGGCTGACTTGCTTCACGTGTTCGCCCTGTGGCTGCCGCAGTAACTGAGTCCAGAGCCGTCTGTGCTGCATTCTAAACCCGTCGCCTCGCCTGCGCGTCCGAGGAGTTCCATCATCTCCGGGGTGGGGGAGCATCCCCATATCGGGAGGGTCCTAAAAAAATATACAGTCCAAAATGATTCTTTGTCCTTGTAAAAGTAACAAAACCTGGTTGTCGCAATCGATCCAAACTTAGGCTGTTTTTCAGTTTTGAGTTGCATTTTGCTTGATTTGGAAGCATGCTTTGTATGTACCTTTATTAATGTCTATCAAGGAATTTTATTTTGTAACGTTAGCATGTCGCTGTGTCCTGAGCCTGAACTGATCCCCTTCATATAGAGCAGTGGGTCCTGAAGGGCTGATGGGAAGCGCTTGTTGGAAAGTACCTGTCCTTCAGATGCTGGCACACTGCTTCTGTTCAGACTTGATTGCTTTCCTTGACAGTTAGTTAGGCACCTACATGAAACTGTAGGTCCCCCTTTTGGAACTAGAGCCTAGTTCAGAGAGGTTGTCAAAACTTGGTCAGGGTGAGGGGGGCAGCGGGAGGCCCTCAAAGCATTGAGCAGAGGTTTCCGCAGGGAGGAACCCGTGGGAAGCCTTTGCGCTTGTTCTGCACTGAGCTCTTTGTGCACTGGCACAGACAGTGGGGAGGAAGACACTGAAATCTGTTCTCTTTCCTACCAAGGCTATCACTGGGACACGTCGGATTGGATGCCGAGCGTTCCTCTGCCAGATATACAAGAATTTCCCAATTACGAGGTCATTGACGAGCAGACCCCACTCTACTCAGCAGATCCGAATGCCATCGACACAGACTATTACCCCGGAGGCTACGATATCGAGAGCGATTTCCCACCGCCACCAGAAGACTTCCCGGCCCCTGACGAACTGCCGCCCTTGCCTCCGGAATTCAGCGACCAGTTCGAGTCCATACACCCTCCCAGGGACATGCCCGCCGCAGGCAGTCTGGGCTCCTCCTCGCGAAACCGGCAGAGGTTCCACTTGAATCAGTATCTGCCCAACTTCTACCCCGTCGATATGTCTGAACCTCAAAAACCAGGCGCCAGCGAGAATAGCCCATGCAGAGAACCCTATGCCCCCTACTCTCCAGGGTACCCCAGAAACTTTGAAGCCCCTCCCGCAGAAACCATGCCCCTGGCCGTGTACGCCTCCGCGGCCTCCTGCTCTGACGTGTCGGCGTGCTGTGACGGGGAGTCGGAGGTCATGGTGAGTGACTACGAGAGCGGGGAGGACGGCCACTTCGAGGAGGTGACGGTCCCCCCGCTGGATGCGCAGCAACACACGCAGGTGTGACGCTCAGCCTCCCCGCCAAAGTGCCTGGACCCAAACGAACCTGGAGCTGGTTCTGTACGTGATCTTCCGCATCGTTCTCCGCAGCAGTGCTTCAGCGCTTTTCTTTCCTTTTCTTCTTTTTGGGTGAGCTACGATGGGCTGCACTGAGTCACGCACCTCCGGACGAGTTAGCCAGTTCCGGTGTCCGCACCTACTGTAACGGGAGGAGGTTTCCTTTGGCCGTGCCATTTCCGAACCTCTGTCTGCATTTACATGTGTCTGTTAGAATAATGAAACAAAAAATCAGTCCTATCACCTTGTTAGCACGATTCATGTATTTATATAGATTTGATTATTTTAAATTTTTTTTGTAAATTTTATGTACAGATTTGATTTCTCATAGTTTTAACTAGGTTTTTCAAGATACTTGGTGCATTTGTTTTTGACCGAAATTTGGTGGTGTTAGCGTCATTACCTAGCACCCTGATTTTTTAATATAACCAGGGTTTCATTATATGTCCTCTCCACCGAAGTACATTTCATTAAGACATTTCAAGATAGTCTTTGAGTTCTAGCTGTACATAGGAGGAGGAAATATCTTCCACATGGACATGTCTTAAATGAGTTACTGTATTTTAGAATTATAAACATTTTTCATTACTGGAAAGTGTAATGGGGACCTCTTGCTTACCTGTTTAGAACCAAAACCATCACGACACAGTTTTTATAGTGTCTGTATATTTGTGATGCAATGGTCATGTAAAGGTTTTTACTGAAAACTACCATTAGCCAGTCTTTCTTACTGACAATAAATTATTAATAAAATACTTTAGCGTTACTGCCTGTTTTTCCTGTGTTTAGACCCTTGTTTAGGATTTAGTTAAAGAGGACTTGACAACGCTGGCCCGGTGTAGAGCCCTTAGGTTTTGGGGGCCTTCGATGTGAAGGGCCCAGATGCCGAACCAGGTGGTACTTACAGATGTAGCCACTGGGTGGCAGTACACGGCTACTTGAGCCTGCTCAGAGCTCCAGGTGTAAGCCCAAGATCCTGCTCTTTTGTTTTCCAACTAAAACTTCAAGAAAACTTTCCTTTATACACTTTCTCAGTATTTGTTGGGTATCATTTAAAGGCTTCTATGGTCTTCACCTCTGACTTTATCAAAAACAAAGTATAAAGCATTTTATCTTCTGTAATCGAGGAACACCTACTTGTGTATGATTTAGTCTGAAACCAAGAAGCTATTTGCCATGTGGATACAGTGAAATCCACCCACCCAGCAGGTAGTTATTATCCGCCTTGTGTCCTAAGACATGCAGGACAGATTCAGGCGCTCTCAGAACTTCAGAAAGCTACTTTTTTCCTTTAAGTAAATGAAGTAAATACCTTCCTTGCTTTACCAGAGGAGATCAGATGCATAGTCTAAACATCAGAGCGGGCTCTGAGAACGGAGAAACAGCACCCTCATACCTTCTGCGGTATCCAGGTGCAACTCTGAGCAGTTTCCTGTTTCCCTGTTCACATGTTTAGGTCTCTATATTGCTTCTGGGGTCACTAATTTTTTTAGGAACAGTGCGTATGAATGCAGCGTGATGTTCACGGAAAGCCCTGTAACTATTAACCCACCTCCATGTAGTTAAGCCCTAACTTTTGGATTAATGCACATACAGCGTTCGCACTGTTTTGGTGGTGGTAACTCACTGCTGCACTAAGTGTAGTACGTGATGTTTCTTTGCGTTTACTTTGCTACTTTCCCTTTTTCTGAAACAGTTGCCTTAATTTTTCTTTTACTTTTCAAAATCTGAAGCTATTTCATTAATTTATCCAAAAGATATTTTTTGGTCACCTACTGTATGTGATTGTTCACAAAAAGACAAAAACCCCTACCTTGTCTGCTCCCTGTCACGGCATATACACAGTGGTGTGGGGGCGGGGGAAGGGAGGCTGCTGAAAACCACAGGCGCGCGCTGGGTGGGGTGATGCCCAGTCTCCTCCCCGCCGCCCTGAGGGCTGCGCGGTCAGCGTCCAGATGCGAGGAAGCTTTGGTAGAACTCTGGGACATCCTGCTCTGTCTCCTCCTCCTGGGAGTTGGTTTCTGTGAACTAGAAAGTAGTCAGGAACTGGATCATCTTCACAAAATTAGCTTGAATTCCTATTGAGTTTTCAACGACTTCATAGAAATTTCGCAGTTAGGTTTGTAACCTGTCAGACCTGGAAAACTACCCCCTGCCCATCCACCACCCCGAGCCGTCCTCCAGTTCTGGGTTCCCCTCCGCTGGCAATCTCCGCCTTCTCCCAGCCCACGGACTCCGCTCTGTAACCTTCCGAAGGTCAACGTGGGCTGCTCGTTCTGTTTTGCAGACTGGCGTGGACTTTCTGATCGCTCTTCATCAGAAGCATTAGGTTCAATTTCAATTAGTGCACCAGCTGAGAGCAAGTTATTTGTCAGAATTTCATTTCCTCACAGCAGTTCACTGCCTCTACTGCAAACAGAATGAGCCACTTGGAAAGAATGACAAGTATTTTTTTCCCCCCAAGAAAACCTCTGCTTACGTGAACACTTAGGGAATGAATGCATTTGTCCCCGTGCTGTCGGAAAGTGTGGCCCTAGAAGAGGCTAGGTTTTCAAAGGATGCTAGACACAGAAAATGTGTAACGTTTGAATGCAGATGTCATTGGACCTAATAGATCTTACAAAGAGCTACAAGTGCAGGGTCTCTAGGAGGCATGACAGATAGCTCAGTGGTTCTAAACCAGAGCCGTTACCCAGTTGTCTCAAGGAGTAAAGAGAAATTCTCATAATGTCTAACGACGGTTGCTTCAATTAACTGTAATGTTTTGTAAGTACCACCTAACAGTTTAGGATACGGGAAGAATATAGGAGGAGGAACAAACCCTCATCTACCCCGATGCTGTGTCAGCCTCTTCAGGCCTGTCAGAGACTGAGAAGCACAGCCCCACCTCCTTGCCAGATATGGAATATTAGCCCCTGCAAATGAGGATGGCAAACATTTTTCAATGATGCTCTTGTGATTCGTGTTTTTAAGTAATTACCTTAAATGAGTCTTCTTCTCTTCTTTCAAGGATAAGTATACTTTCAATAGAGGCTTTAAGATAGGGTGGAACAAAATAAAATTTTATTTGTAGACCTCACTAAAATTTCTTTAAACCGAATGTGTAAAATGCACAAAGGTTCTCCAACTAAAAAGCTCTTACTGGATTGAGATTGTTTCTAATAATGATCTCAAATGCTAAGTTTTTACTTCTAATGGGGAATTTCACAAGATTTAAAAAGTTTTGAAAAAGATTTAAAAATACACTCCGGTTATTGGAAACTGTGGTCTGACCTTTGATTTCTGTGCCATAGTTTTGAGTCACACTGGGGTTCTGGAGCTACCCTCCTAACGAGTGTCAGAGCTGGGTTTCTTCTTTACTGGATTAAGAGCAGCAGCGAACACCTGTGTCCACACCATACTTTAAGAGCTGTGGCTACATAACCCTTACAACCCCCATGTGGGGGGACGGGGGCAGGATCTCATCTCTTGTCATCATTTACAGTTTATGTAAGAGAAACAGACATTTGTCTGCCGCGAAGCTGGCAAGCGGTAAAACCCCATTCAGCCTCGGGGTCTGCGGGCAGAGCCCACCCTCCTCACCAAGACCTGCTACCCCACCCGGTAGGTGCCCTGCTTCCCCGAATGCCCTGCCTCGGGGAAGCAGGGCATTCCAGGACGGGCTCAGACTGCAGTCCGCACCCCTGCATAGGTAGCGCTGCATAGTTTCAGGTTCAGTTTAATTCCGTTTGCGGGAGGGCTCCTTTTTAAAACCGTGGTTCCTCCGGGTACACTTGCAAACTCCCGTGCCTTCCGGCATCGGCAGGTGGAAACTGCTGGCTTTTGAGCCACAGACCTCAAAGTTCAAAGCTGCGTCCTGCTGCTCATTAGCTGTATGATGAAGAACCAACTTGTATTTAGGTGCTTCCTTTGAAAAGGAGGTGTGACCCGTAAGTGCCACACAGGAGCTCCGCAGACTCAAACCAGCGATCTAAGTGAGGGTCCTTAGGAGACCTGCTTACATTCCATTCTGCAATTAGTAACTCTTTGAATCTATCCATTGACCCCCTCTCCCCTTTAGCATTCCCACCTTCCAGATCAGGAAACCCCGACACGAGATAATTTTCTGAAGGTCACTCCACAGGTCAGTGTTGGGACTGAAATCCAGAGCCCTGACTCTGGTCTCAAAGCTCCATTCCCCAGCCTTCTCTCTGAAGCATCACTGAAGCGAACCGGACTGTACATGCAGAGTTTTCCTCACCAGCATTCTGGCACAAAGTAGATGTTCACCAAATGTTTTCACTGCTGCACTCTTTCCTCCCTCACTACCACCCCAATCTTCAAACAGGTATTTTAATAGTTTATTTTTAAGATGTATCATATAGAAGTTTCATATTTGGGGGGGAGAGGAGGAGAAAGATTCCATGCCCAGCGCAGAGCCTCACGCGGGCTCAAGCTCACAACTCTGAGAACTTGAGCCAAAATCAAAATGCTTAACTAACTGAGCCACCCAGGCATCCCTGAAAGTTTCATTGACTTAGTGCCTTTATAGAACATGCTCTAATTCAAAGAAGCTTCCTAACCCAGTTTAGATTGACTAATGACCTCGAATCCAAGAGAGTTTGGGCCATTTGCATCTTCGTTGTTTTCTACGAAGTCAGTGCATTCCCCGTTGGAGACTGGACGATGTGGGGCCAGGTAAAGTCTCAAGATGTTAGTTTTGGGTGCCTGGGTGGCTCAGTGGGTTAAAGCCTCTGCCTTCGGCTCAGGTCATGATCTTGGGGTCCTGGGATCGAGCCCCGCATTGAGCTCTCTGCTCAGCGGGGAGCCTGCTTCCCCTTCCCCTCTCTGCCTGCCTCTCTGCCTACTTGTGATCTCTGTCTGTCAAATAAATAAATAAAATCTTTAAAAAAAAAAAAAAAGATGCCAATTTTGCTGCTCATTCATCCAGAAGTTGTTTCTGAGTATCTGCTCTAGTCAGTGAAGGCCAGAAGCATCATGTTTGCCATTCGGTGAAGGATGGGCAAAACTAAGTCCCCACTCTTAGTAATGAGATGAGTGTTTGGGGTCACGTTTACAGCTTGCTACCCTGTGTCTTATTTTTCCACCTGCTTCATTTAACAAAATAAAAGTATCCTCTCTGTTCACCTGGGATTCAAATAGTAGTGCTCCCGAGGCTCAGGGGCCCCTCCTCACACTCTGTCTCTTGTCTCCATCCGTATGTCCATCCTTCCTTCCTTCCATTCTTCCTTCCTTCCATCCATCCTTTCTTCCTTCCTTCCATCCATCCATCTATCCTTCCATCCATCTATCCTTCCATGCGTCCATCCATGCAACCTTCTTTCCATCCATCCTTCCTTCTGTCCATCCAACCTTCCTTCCTTCCATCCTTCCTTCTTTCCTTCCATCCTTCCTGCCTTCCTTCCATCCATCCATCCATCCATCCTTCCTTCCATGTATTCATTCATTCATTCAGTTCAAATTATCTTCTGGGTTGCATTAACAAATACTGGTCTAGCCTACCCTTTGCTATACTCTGCACACATAAAAGTGGGCAAAACTTGCTAATGAGCAGTCATGAAGCCTTTGAGGAAAAACAAATTTCAGTGTGGTCAAGGGTTGTGTTCCATGCAGCAATATATATTGAATAAAAACTGAACTACGAAGTTGAACCCTCTTTCTCCCAACCCCTAAAGCACTCTAGACTATGTCAACGCAGTCATTTTTAGTTCTATGCAGTTTTCTCCTTCATCCCTGCTACTGGAAATGTTATAATACACACTTTGGAACTTGATCATGAATTGACTGGCATTTTTCTGCCTTCTCAGCTTGCCTCCTGAAGACCCAAGAAACACAAAGGTATGGTGCCTCAGACCACAGCTACCACTGGTCCACACATGGGGCCCCTGAATCAGGAGGGAAGTCTCAGGACTTTCTGGCCAAACCAGCCCTTCACTTACCAATTCCAATTCCAGGTGGTCTGTTCTCATACAAGCACGTACCTGTCCCTTAACTTCACTGATTTCCAGCCGAAATCATGGGCACATATTTTATAATCCCTGCCACGGCACATGTAGTTATGATTCTGGAGTGTATTTTTACATATATCACCAGGAAAACTTCAACTATTCTTAAGATTCCTCGAACTATTTTCTTCTGCAAGCAATATTTCTCATCTTAGTATGAAATGAAACTTCGTAAATTATATAAAGTAATGGTAAAAAAAAGTGTTTCTTTAATGGTATATTTAGTTCTTGAAATTAGGATACATTTACATTTAGTGAAAATATATATACTCTAAATAAATATATATACTCTAAATAAAATTTAAATTCTTGTGTTGTTTTACAACTTCTAGAGTACCTAACTATAATGTTCTTCTTAAAGCAGGCCAGCAAATAAAATCCATATTAAATTCTCTATTATAATGCAACATAAAAATCCTTTGAAGAAAAAATATACTTCTCCTGTTTCTCCTGTTATTAACGGGAGAAACAGAGAAAATGTCTCATGACTTGAGGGTGACAAATGCATTAAAAATCCATTAGTCTGACAAATAGCAATGTTTTTTCTGATAAATTAGAAGTTTCTAAATATGATGAAAGACATAATTTCATGGAAATTACAATCAGCTTAAGGCCAGCAGGCAATAATGGAATCATTTATTCTCTCATTTTATTCAACAAAAAATTGTTGGTGTCTACTGTAGCCCAGATGCTATGTTCAGTCCTGGGGATGCAACTGAGAACAGGCCCCTGGCCCAGCCTCCCAGCCTTGTGGTGGGACTCCAGCAAGAAAACAGGTACAGTGTGGCTTGTAAGTATTAGGATAAAGGGCATACTGTGATCTGCAGGAGCACAAAGGAGGAAAGGATAAGCAAGATGTGGGGCCTGACTTCATGGGGAAAGCAAAGTGATTCCAGAGAAGAGTGTGGAAGGAGAATTCCATGCAGAAGGAACGTATGGAAAACAGGAAGTGGGTAATAGGATGTTTGAGAAATGAAAGTTCATGGGTTGGAGGGTGGTTTAGACGCCCTGGCTGAGGGAAAGAATGGTTAGGAAGGTCAAGGCTGGAAAGGCCAAGGTCAAGGAGATCAAGGAGCAAAGGGCATTATGAAGGATGGCCACTCCAGTCTGAGTTAACCCTTGTCTATAGGACTGCTTTAAGTGTACTCCTTATATGTGTGGGTTTAGACACTACTCACTTTCTGACAGGGGCAGTCAGAGTCTGGGGAATCCCCCCTCTGGCTCTTTCCTCTTGGGGAATTTCCTGTTCCCTTTCCTCATTCCCAGCCAGAAAGACTGTGGGGTTTTCCATATGCACTCTCCCCCACCCCGCCGCCCCCTCGGTGGGAGACAGCCATCTGTGCTGCTCTATTCACCTATTGATTATATTGATTTATCAAAACCCCAATTATAGGAGGTATAGGTTTTAAATCTTACAAACAATGCTGTGAGGAACAACCACGTGTCCATACACTATTTTCTACCAGCGGAATTATTGGGTCAAATGAATATGCAGTTTTAAGACTTATATGTAGTGCACAGGAATGTTTTTTCTCTGATTTTAATATGTTTGTTTTTTTTTAATCACACTTGGACCTACCCTTCCTCTTAATGTTTCAAAAGTGATATCTGGTAACTATAATGGTAACTTCCCATACATTTGATTTTTGTTTTCTCAAAGAGAAGTTGCATATAGGTTTTTAGTTTTTAAATCTCTATGTCCTTTAAATATATTTCTATCATTTTTCTTATTTGAAAAAAATCCTCTACATAATGAAGGTCATTGATATTTTATATGATAGGTTGCAAATCATTTCCCTGGTCTAGCTGGCTTTTACTCGTCGATGGCACTTTAAAAAAAAAAAAAAAAACCACAACAACAGAAGAACTTTTAACTTTTGTGCAGTCAGATCTATCCTGGCTGAGAAATACCACCTCTCAGTAATAAGGGTGGCTGCTTTGGAGTCTAAGGGGCCACAATGCAAATCCTGCCTCTATCCCTTACCTGCTGTGTCCCTTTGGTGCATCACATGACCTTCTAGAGCCACCAGTCTCTCATCCATAAAAACTCCCAGCCATATCCAACCTTTTAGGACCACTAGCAGATTGTGTGGGAGAATACACGGAGAGTACTTATCCCAGAACTGGGACATGTTAAGTGTGCAGCATACGGTAGCTACTACTGTTCTTTCTGTGGTTATGAGTGCTTTCTGTCCGATCTTCTTTTTCATGCCAGAGTTCTTTTCACACCAAAGTTACATAAGTATTTACCTACATTTTATTTTATTTTTTAACCTATATATATATTTTTTACCTACATTTTCTTTAAACGAATCTTTGTTTTTATAATGTAACCCTCCCTCACTGATGGGAAATGTTAACTTTATCAAAAATTTATCTTGTATTATCTTCAATTGTTGATAATGTTCACATGATTTCAGTTATTGTAATTTTTTTAAAGATTTTATTTATTTATTTATTTGACAGAGAGATCACAAGTAGGCAGGGAGAGAGGGGGAAGCAGCCGCCCTGCTGAGCAGAGAGCCTGATGCGGGGCTCGATCCCAGGACCCTGGGATCATGACCTGAGCTGAAAGCAGAGGCTTTAACCCACTGAGCCACCCAGGCGCCCCTTGAGGTATTTTTTTTTTTAATTTTTTTACACATTGCCCTGCACATTGCTGATGAAGCCAGTTTCTAGTAATTCTACATTGACTGCTATTATGTATCAGACCTTCTCATTAGGTGCTCTCATTTTTCCTGGAATTTAAGAAAATACATATACTCCTTTCTGCAAATATTGATTTTTACATTTTTCTCTTTTAATATTGTTTCATTATCAGAAACACCTAGCACAATGCTAAGTAGGTATGATGTTAGCAGGCATTACTTCTTTCCGACTTAAAGGAAAATAACTCTTGCATTTCTCTTTTAAGTTTAAGATAATTATTTTGAAATATTCTTTATAGTAGTCATTCTGTTTTTACTAAAGTTATAGAAACTTTTAAAAATTGGGAATGGATAGGGAATTCTAAAGTACCATTTTAGGGTGCCTGGGTGGCTCAGTCAGTTAAAGTGGCTGCCTTCAGCTCAGGTCATGATCCCGGAGTCCTGAGATGGAGTCCCGCATCGGGCTCCCTGCTCAGCAGGAGCCTGCCCCTCCCTCTGCCTGCTGCTTCCCCTGCTTGTACTTCCTTTCTGTCAAATAAATACGTAAAATCTTTAAAACATAATAAGAAAATAAAATAAAATACCATTTTAACATGTATAACTATGATATGTGATTTATCTCCTTTGATGTATACATACAGTAACTTATATTCATATATTTTATGCTCTACAAACCCTTGGTTTCTGGAATTAACCCCATTTGGCCATAATAAACTATTTTTGTAAATACTTATTTATTCCTGGCATATAAGAACCTTAGAAGCCACCACTCCATTCTAACTGCAAGTAAAAAATCTAAACAAGACGAGAAATCAGCAACTCTTCCTAGAGCCGTAAGAGAAGTGAGGGCACAGGCACACTAATGCCCCCAAAACTGAAGAGAGAGACATTAGATACAGAGAATCACAACTCGGCAGAGCAGAAACCCACCAGCTGTGACAGGAAAATCTGAACTGTAACTGAATTAGTAGAGGCTCAGTGTGGACAAGTCAGAGTTAAAAACTCTAGAAGGACTCAATTACAGAGGGCCCTCACATTTCTGTGATTTTACCATGAGAAGCCCTTCTAGGCCCTCACAGAGAGTATCACAGAAAAATTCTCTACTGCTTTCAGCAGGCAGAGGGGAAAAAACATTTTGAAAGAGTCCAGAGCATTCTATTCTTCTTAACAAGATCTGCCCTCAGGAGAAACTGTTTAACCAGATTCTAAGCTGCTGGGGGTTTATCAAAGCCTAACCTAACTGGGAGAGGGGAGAGAAATACCCTACTCCAGTCAGCTCTAGACTTCTATGTGGGGGAAAGGAAATACAAGTCCTCAATCCTTTCCAGCCATCCTGTCCCACAAAAGGGGGGTGGGACAGAAGCATTAGTGAAGTTCACAGTTCCATTATCATAACAGCCTTAATCAGAGGTCTATGGAAAACTTCTCTCCCCCACACCTTCCTGCTATTTTCTCTATTGGATAAAAATAGATCATGTGCGCCTTGGAACAAAAAATTACAAGGCATACTAAAAGGCAAATCCAGCTTGAAGAGAAGATGCATCAGAAACAGAGTCAGTAACAGTAGGAATGCCAGAATTATCAGATCAGAATATTTTAAAACTGATTAATATGAGGGCTTTAATGGGTAAAGGAGGCAACATGTAAGAACAGATGGATAATGTAGGCAAAGCGATGGAAATTCTAAGAAAGAATAGAAAAGAAATGCTAGAGTCAAAAACACTGTAATAGAAGAGGAGAATGTCCATGATGGGGTCATTAGTAGACTAGACATGGCTGAAGAAAGTTTCTCTGAGTTTGAGGATATGATAAGAGAAAATTCTAAAATGGGAAAGCAAAGAGAAAAAATCCTGAAAAAACCTGAATGTCCAAGAACTGTAAGATACCTGCAAAAAGCATGACATACATGTAATGAGAATATCAGAAAGAAAAGAAAGACAGAAAGGAACAGAAACAATACCTGAAGCAATAATGACTGAGAATTATCCCAAATTAAAGTCAAACACCAAACTACAGATCCAGGAAACCTGGAGAACAGCAAGCAGGATAAGTGCAACACCTGCCCCACAAACCCCACTCCCCTACCCCCAGCAACAAACAAGCAAACAATAACAACAACTGGCCTGCCCAAAATATCTAGGTATATTATATTCAAACTGCAGAAAATTAAAGATAAAAAGAAGGAAAAAATGCCTTGCCTATAGAGGAGCAAATACAACAATTACATCTGACTTTTCAGAAACCATGTAAGCAGAAAGTACAGGGAAATATTAGAAGTGTTGAGAGGAAAAAAACCACCAACCTAGAATTCTATACCCTGAGGTATTATTCTTAAAAGGCAAAGGCAAAACAAAGACTTTCTCAGACAAACAAAGATTGTGGGAATTTATTGCCAATAGACTTGCCTTATAAGAAAAGTTGAAAGGGGCGCCTGGGTGGCTCAGTGGGTTAAAGCCTCTGCCTTCAGCTCAGATCATGATCTCAGGGTCCTGGGATCAAGCCCCATATTGGGCTCTCTGCTCAGTGGGGAGCCTGCTTCCCCTCCACCTCTGCCTACTTGTGATCTCTGTCTATAAATAAATAAATAAATAAAATCTTTAAAAAAAAAGTTGAAAGACATTCTTTAGAGAGAAGGATAATATAGGTCAGAAACTTGGATCTACCCAAAGAAAAGAAGAGTATCCAAGAATGAATAAAGGTAAAATAACCACCTCTTTTTCTTATTCTTAATTCATCTAACAGATTACAGTTTGCTCAAAATAATAAGAGCAACAATGTATTTGATTATGCATGCTTATGTACACATATATACTTGTGTATGCCTATATCTAAATGAAATGACAGCAATGTTACAAAGGATGGGAGAGAGAAATTAGAAATATTTTCGTATTATAAAGTATTTATACTACCCAGAAGTAGTATCGTGTTATTTGAAAGTGGACTTGGATTAGTTACTCTTCTTAATGATTTTATTTTTTTATTTGAGACAGAGACAGAGTGAGAAAGCACAAGAGGTAGAGGGAGAAGAAGCAGCAGACTCCACTGAGTAGGGATCTGGACGTGGGGCTGAATCTCAGGACCCTGAGATCATGGCCTGAACCGAAGGCAGATGCTTAAACTACTGAGCCACCCAGGCACCCCAAGGATTAGTTATAAATGTACATTGCAAACTCTTGGAAAGCCACAAAAAAGTAAAAAAAAAAAAAAGCAGCAGCATTGATACTAAGAAAGGAGAAAATGAAATCATATAAAATGTTCAACTAAAACAAAAGACAGATAAAAGAGCAAATGACAAAGTAGGAACAAAGGACAAATGCAAAAAAATAGACCATATGAATAGGGTAGCTATTCACCCAACTGTATCAATAATTACCTTGAACACATACGGTCTAAATATGCCACTCAAAAGAGATGGTCAGAGAGGATCAACAAAAAAGCTCACATTAAATATATATATATATATATATATATATATATATATATATATATATACATACACATACACACATACATATATATATAGATCAAAATTAAAGGGTTAAAGATATATCATGCTAACACTAATCAAAAGGAAACAGGAGTAGCTATATTAATTTGAGATGACTTCAGAGTTTTGAGGGGTAAGGAGGGGCATTATGTAATGATAAAGGGTTCAACTGTCCAGAGGAAATAACAATGCTTAACATGTATGCACCCAACAACAGAGTCTCAAAATACATGAGGCATAAACTGACAAAACCAGGGAAATAGATGAATCTACTATTAAAGTTGGAGACATTAACATTTTTTCTATCAGAAATGGACAGATCCAGCATGCAGAAAATCAGTGAGGACATTATTGAACTTAAGAGCACAATTAACCAACTAGATATAACTGACATCTACAGACTACATCATCCAACAAGAGCACATTACACATTCTTCTCAGGTACATGGGGAAAGTTTACTAAGTTAGACCAAGGTCATAAAACACACCCTAACAAACTTAAAAGAATAGGAATCATACATTATCTGCTCTCAGACCACAGTGAAATTAAGCCAGATGTCAATAACTGAAAGATAGGTGGAAAATCTCCAAATGCTTGGAGATTAAGCAGTACATTTCTAAATAACACAACGGTCAAAGAAGAAATCCTAAGAGCAATTAAAAATAATTATAAATGAAAAGGAAAACATCAAAATTTGTGAAATGTGCTGAAAGGAGTGCTTAGAGGGTAATTTATAGCATATATATGTAATAAATCCCAGGTATACTAGCCTGGTTCAATATCTGTAAATCAATTAATGTAGTCTGCCACATCAATAAGCTAAAAAAAAATACTAATCATATCAATAGATGCAGAAAAAGAATCTGACAAAATATGATACCTATTAATGATAAAAAGTCTCAGGAAATTATGAATAGAGGGAACTTTCTCTACTCGATAAAGAACATTTACAAAAAAACTATAGCTAACATCATACTTAATGGTAAGAAGCCTGAAGTTTTCCACTATGATCAGGAACAATGCAAGGATGTGTCCTCTTACCACTGCTTTTCAACGTCATACTGGAAATTATAGCTAATTCAGTAAGATAAGAAAAGGAGGGGCACCTGGGTGGCTCAGTGGGTTAAGCCTCTGCCTTCAGCTCAGGTTATGGTCTCAGGATCCTGGGATCGAGTCCCGCATCGGGCTCTCTGCTCAGCAGGGAGCCTGCTTCCCCCACTCTCTCTGCCTGCCTCTCTGCCTATTTGTGATCTCTGTCTATCAAATAAATAAATAAATAAATCTTTAGAAAAGGAAATAAGAGGTATATGAATTGGGAAGGAAGACATAAAACTGTCTTTTTCACAGATGATATGATCGCTTATGTAGAAAACTCAAAAAAATACACACACAGAAAAAATGCCTGGAACTAATAAGTGGCTATAACAAGGTTGCAGACTCCAAGGTTAGACTGCTTTCCCACAACCAGTAATGAACAAGCAAAATTTGAAATAAAAAAAATACTTTACCATTTTCATTAGTTCCCTTAAAAAAGAAATCCTTAGGTACAAATCTAAAAAAAATATATGTACATCTATATGAGAAAAATTATAAAATTCTGCTGAGAGGTATCCAAGGAGAACTTAAAAAATGATGGAGACATGGTCTGTGTTTGTACATTAGAAAACAGTATTGTTAAGATGTCAGTTTCCCACCTTTATCTATAGATTCAACACAATGTGAATCAAAATCCCAGTAAGTTCTTTTGTGTCTGTGGACACATCAATTCTAACATTTACATGGAGAGGCAAAAGATAGAAAGCCAATTGAGTATTAACTGAGAAGAACCAAGTCAGAGGAATGGTACTTACCTGAATTCAAGACTTACCATAGAGCTACAGTAATCAGGATAGTGTGGTATTTGTGAAAGAATAGATAAGTATATCGATGGAGGAGAACAGTGATCCCAGATATAGACCCACAAATACAGTCAACTGATCTTTGAGAAGGAGTAAAAGCTAGATATAGTGGAACAGTCTTTCCACCTGCAAATACACAGACTTCATGCCTTTCACAAAATCAACTCAAATGGATTACAGATCTGAATGTAAAATGCAAATTGCTAAGACTTCTGGTAGCTAATGTGGGAGAACACCTCAATGGCCTTGGGTGTGGAGATGACTTATTGGATACACCAAAAACATAATCCATGAAAGAAATAACTGATAAGGTACAGGTTATCAAAACAAAAAAATCTCTGCTCTGTGAACAACTTCATGAAGAGAATGAGAAGACAAGCCACAGACTAGAAGAAAATATTTGCAAAAGACTCATCTGATCAAGGGTTGTTGCCTAAAATATACAAACAATACTGAAAACAGTGAGAAAACCAATAATGTGTTATAAAAAATGGGCAAAAGACCAGAATAGACATCTCATCAAAGAAGACACACAGATGACCGGACAACATATGAAAAGATTTTTCAACATCAGCTATCACTGGGGAACTGCTAATTAACACAACATAAGATACCACTACTGCTAGAATGACCAAATCTGGAACACTGACAATGCCAAATGATGATGGAGATGTGGATTTATCACTTGGGGGTGAGGTGGGGGGGGGGTTGCAAAAATGGTACAGCCAGTTGGAAGATAGTTTGGTGGTTTCTTACAAAACTAACATACAGTCCAGCAATGGTGCACCTTGGTATTTACCCAAAGGAGCTGAAAACTCATAGCCACACAACAATGGATATTTAGAGCAGCTTCATTCTTCATTGCCAAAACTTGGAAGCAATGAAGATGCTCTCCATTAGGTGAACAGATAAATAAACTATGGTACATCCAGACAATGGCATATTTTTCAGGACTAAAAAGAATGAGCTATTAAGCCATGCAAAGGCACTGAGGAAACTCAAAAGTAGATTACTAAGTGAAAGAAGCCAAACTGAAAAGGCCCCATATACTCTGTGATACCAACCAGAGGACATTCAGGAAATGCCAAACCTATAGAGACACTAAAAAGGTCCTTGGTTCGGAGGGATGAGGAGAGGGCGGGAAGAACAAGCAGAACACAGAGGATTCTTAGTCTGTGGATGTATTATGACGGTGTACACATGTCATCGATACACCTGTCCAAACCCACAGAATATAGAACGCCCGTAATGAACCCTGATGTGAACTATGACTTGGGACCACAATGATGAATCCGTGTGGGTTCACAGATTGTAACAGATGCACCGCCGTGGTGTGGGATCTAGTTAGCAGGGGAGACTGCGCAGGTGTGGGGGGGGCATACATGGGAACTCCCCGTAATTTCTCTTAATTTGGCTGTAAGCCTAAGATTCTTCTAAAAAGCAAAGTTTATTAATTAAAAACCCTCTTATTCAATCATTTAATGTATGTATTCATTTCTAAGTTCCTTCCTCCGTGTTCTCCTTTTTTGTGGACTCTGCATTTCACTTCTGCATCTCCCATCTGCACCCCCAACCCACGCCGCCATTTGGAAGGTAAGGACTATGTTTTGAGCATAGAGCCACATACGTAAAGCATTTCCTGAACAAGTACATTCACAAATGCAAGGGAATTGATTTTACCCAGGACTTGCCTGCTCAGGCATGTATACAGGAGAGATCTAAAAGGGAAAGTGGAAGCTGGAGTACCTTCGGATAGGTGGGGATTTATTTATTTCCTTGGTACATACCCTACCAGTCTTTGGATGCTTTACTGAAAAGTTCCAGACTGTACTCGGCTTGCCACACTTCAGATTCTTTTGGAATGATTTCCAGCACCTGGTGGCTGGTGTTTACATAGTGAGGTTGCAGATTTCCTAGACACCTTCAGGGATCAAGTGAAACTTTTTAAGAGCTATAGGGTGACAACACAGGGCTGGAACTTACAACCTCAAAATCAAGAGTCACGTGCTCTACTGAGGCAGCCAGGTGCCCCCAATCTCACAAATTTAATACTGAACAGAAGATGGACAAAAAAGCAAACATTTACATATGTATGGACCCACCATATAAGGTTCACTAAATGCCAAAACTAACATTCGATGTAGAAGAAGTAGAAAGAACCCAAATGTCCCTCATCTGATGGATAAACAAATGTGTCATATCGATACAATGGAATTCTCACATGACGATAAACAAAAGGGCTTACCACTAGATGCTTCACCGTCCACAAACCTTGAAAACATCTTGCTAAGTGAAAGATGCTTGTCCCAAAGTGCCACATACTGCAGGGTTCCATTTATATACAGTGTCGAGAATAGGCAAGTCCACTGAGACAGAAGATGGTTTTCTAGGGCAGGGAGGGCTGGGGGGTAATAGCCAATAGAGGCTGAATTTGGCTGGGGGAAAGGGGAGGTAATGAAAATGTTCTAAAACTGATTACGATGACGCTCACATACTCTGAATTCAACAACGGGTGAATTGTACGGCATGTGAAATGTATCTCTATAAAGCTATTATTTTTTTAAAAATAGAGGGCGTTGTAAGTAAAAAGTAAAATAAACTTCAGCTCCAGAGTGGGACTCTAAAAAAACAGATCTGGGACACCTGGGTGGCTCAGTCAGTTAAGCGTCTGCCTTCAGCTCAGGTCATGATTCCAGGGTTCTGGGATCAAGTCCCGCATGGGGCTCCTTGCTCAGCAGAGGAGGCTGCTTCTCCCTCTGCCTGCCGTTCCTCCTCCTTGTGATCTTTCTTTCTGACAAATAAATAAATAAAATCTTAAAAAAAACACACAGATCTTCCACTCAGAAATGCCAACATCAAAGAGCATCATTTATATCAAATTTGCATATATAAGTACTAGTTGGTTTTGTTTTTTTTTACTGATCTTATGGGGTCTTTTATTTATGTGAATATATGCATTGGATTAACGTGTACAGTGTTATAAACAGATGAGTGTGCTGGTGTCCATATGAAAAAAATCTTCAGTTCATAAGAAAATTGGAGGGGAGGAACTATAGGGTGGGTACGGGCCCCACAGAAGCCGGGATGTCTACAGGGAGAGCGAGCAGGGTGTGGTGGCTGAAGGTGTCTGGGATCTGTACTGCTCCTGGAAGAAATCGGCCAGAGAGTGACCGCCTGTGTTGGGTGTGAAGCAAGGCTGTGGCTACTTTGAAACTATTCAATCCACTGACATTTGAAATTGAAATGAAAAGTTTAGAGATGCTTTGAATCACAGCTTCCCAGTGGAACATTCTGTCATTTCAAGCCGACATTTCAAGTGTCCTCATTCTCCTTCTGATTACCTGGGCCAGCAACCAGGGGCATGCACAGAGGTGGAGGACAAGAACTTGGAATTTTTAATTGGAAAGTTTATTTTTAATTGAAATATAGTTGGTATACTAAAATTTTAAGGACCCTGTTCAGGAAATATCAAAAGAAAAGCAGCTTTTGGGGGAAGAATATGACAATTCTGGCTGGCCTCCTCACTCTGTGGGTTGGGATAGGGTGTGGGGGGAGCGGGGGAAGCGATTTCTGTTCCAGGAATGGTGCAATACCTCACTGAGAAAGTTCCTTGGTTTCTTCCCTCTCTAGCTCCCCCGGGCTCCCGGCCTGGCTAGAGCGCAGACGGCGCGGTGCAGGCACGCCGCACGGGGGCGCTGTTTGCACAGGCTGTGGGGATGGCACTGGGAGCCCCGGGGCTGAGGAGCCTCCGGGCGGATGCCAGCTGTCACCGGGCGGGGCTGGAGGTGCAGGTGCGGGTGCGGAGTCCCGCTGCAGGGAGCTGGCGGAGCCAGGGGGCGGTGGGGAAAGAGCACTTGCGATGGGAAGTGGCACCAGGAGGAGCCATTAGCCGTGGGGGAGTGGGTGGCCCTGCACTCGGAGGGTGCGATGGCCGGGCTGTGGGGCGCGTCGGGCGGGACCCCGAAGGGCAATGGCAGCGAGCTGCTCAATGCCTCTCAGTGGGCGCCCGGAGGCGGGGAGGGCGCAGTGCCCCGACCCTCATGGGTGGCCTGCACCCTCGCCTTCATCCTCATCTTCACCATCGTGGTGGACGTCCTGGGCAACCTGCTGGTCATCCTGTCCGTGTATCGGAACAAGAAGCTGAGGAACGCAGGTAGGGGCTCCCGGGGCCACGCAGCCCCCTACGTCCACCCAGCAGCCGGCTCTCCCCTTTCTGGCCCCTTTGCAGAACACAGTCCCCTCCTCAGCGGTCAAATAGCTTTTTCTTAAAAAGGTGACTTGAGTTCTTTTTCCCACCGGAGAGAGAAGCCAGTCAATTTACTTTTCCTTTAACCTGCCTGTGTAAGTTTTTGGGTTTTTTCATTTGTTTTGTTTTTTCCTTTCTCTCCCTCCTCCCCATCCCTCACAATGAAACAAGGAATCTTAAGTCCCTAAAGGGTAGAACACTTTGCCAAAGTCAGGTTCTCTTTACTTTAGGGGAAAGCCCCACTGCACAGTGATCAATTATTGAGGTTTATTGGATTGAGACACATCAGATACAGGATGCAGAAAGTTCCTCCTGAAGTCCTGCCGAATCAGATCAATGAACTTATCAATCGCTTGTTTTTTTCAGATAATTTCCCTCCAACTTTGTTAAAACAGGAGAAAATAATAAGCCTGTGAAATGAGAAGCTTTACTTTAGTTTTGTTGTCAGGAGTAGTTTTCAGTTTTTAGCACGCAATTTAAAAAGACTTCCAAGGTTTCTACACATGATTCCTATGCCTCCAAGTTAAACAAGTTTCCATTTTAAAACAGGAAATGTTACAGTAAAGAGTGTACTTACATATAATGTGCTACTCAAGCTAATTTTGTGTTTGAGTTAATTAATCTTGCTTTATCCTCCAAGCAATAAAATGAAGATTTCTCTTGGGTGGAAGACCATGGATGATTTTCCAGAGGACACTGGATGTTCAGATCTTTAGATTAAGTGCCTACTTCTTTATTTAGAAGCTGACATTTTGGAGGTGGGCAGGGGAGGGGAAGGAACAATGCTCTAATAGAGTGATCAATGCTGTGATTTTCTTTTTTTTTTTAATTTTTATTTTTTATAAACATTTTTATCCGCAGGGGTACATGTCTGTGAATCGCCAGGTTTACACACTTCACAGCACTAACCATAGCACATACCCTCCCCAATGTCCATTACCCCACCCCCCTTTCCCAACCCCCTCCCCCCAGCAACCCTCAGTTTGTTTTGTGAGATTAAGAGTCACTTATGGTTTGTCTCCCTCCCAATCCCATCTTGTTTCTTTTCTTCTTTTTC